>OVBA01004140.1:175-24719 GCA_900406435.1 Lepidium aucheri | reverse complement strand
GAGGAGGAAGTATTTACTTTTACCGAGTGAACTTGGCTTTATCGGACCACATATATCTGTGTGTATGGGCTCTAATGGATTTCTGGTTCTTGTACTTGACTCCTTTGGAAAACTCATTTTANTTTGGAAAACTCGTTTTGAATTGTTTTCCAAGTAGACACCCTTCACAAACTTGGTTTGGATGATTGATGCAAGGTAATCCTCTCACCATTTCCTTCTTCGAAAGCAACTCTAACCCTCCAAAGTTGAGATGCCCATTTCTAAGATGCCAAAGCCACAAGTCCTCCTTATAAAACATCTTGAGACATTGTGCGATGTCATTTTGAATGTTAAGGACAAACATTCTATTTTTTCACATCGACACCTTAGTAATGAGATTATTTTCTTGGTCTCTTATAGAAAGGTAATTATTCTTTAGTTGAATATCATAACCTTTTTCTAATAGTTTTCCAAGACACAAGATGTTAGTCTTCATGGTAGGAGTATAGTAACAATTGGAAATAAATTGATGATCCCCATTCTTTAATCGCATGAGTATTGTTCCTTTACCTTTGACCTCCGTCTTTGATTCATCTCCTAATGCAACGTTCCCTCTCACCGATTCATCAAGCCCCACAAACATACTTTTTCTTCCACACATGTGATTACTTGCACCGCTATCAAGATACCATTTTTGTTTTTCTTCCTGTTCATCCTTTTTACAAGCCATTAATAACATGTCTTCTTCTTGAATTTTTTCTTCAACGTAGTTGGCTTTCTCCTCGACTTTTTTATTTTTGGATGCTTTACATTCAGAAGCATAATGTCCAAACTTCCCGCAATTATAACATTTGTCACTTGACTTATCATATCTTGATTCGGATGTTCCTCGCCCACGACCTCTTAATGAGCTTTCTCCTCTTTGGTTGTTACTATCTTCATAGGACCTTGAACCACGTCCATTTCCATATCCACGGTCTCGTCCTCAACCTTGACCACCACCTTTTCTTTGATGCCTTTGATCATTTCATTCTTTAGTGTTATCAATCCATATCTTGAGTACATGTTCGGAGATATCTTCTTTTTTCTTTTTCTTTTCTTCATAAGCTTGCAATGACCCAAGAAGTTGCTCTATTGTAATAGCCTCCAAATCTTTAGTCTCTTCAATGACAGTGACAATATGCTCAAACTTTGGATCCAACGATCTAAGGACTTTCTCCATGTTCTCACTTCATCTAACTTTTCTCCATTTCTTCTAAGGTTATTTGTAACCGTTAAAACTCTTGAAAAGTAATCGGACACTAGTTCACCTTTCTTCATTTGTAAGCTTCAAACTCTCCTCTTAGAGTTTGAAGACGTACTTTCTTTACTTGCTCCGCTCCCTTGTAGGAGATTCGAAGCTTCTCCCACGCTTCTTTGGCCGACTTTGCTTGTGCGACCTTCTCAAATGTGTCTTCATCTAATCCTTGATAGATTAGACAGAGAGCTTTCTTGTCTCTCTTTCTCGAGTCTCTCAAGCTATCTTTTTTAGCTTGAGATATACTATCTTCATCTTTCGGTACAACATAACCTTTCTCAACTATCTCCCACACATCATGTGCTCCTAGGATAGCCATCATACGCAGACTCCAATTGTCATAGTTACTCTTCGTAATCATGGGGACTTGGGAGAGAACACTATTACTTGTCATTATTGTAAGAATCTTCTAGCTCTGATACCACTTTGTTGGAAAAGAAAACTTTGAAGATGATTATGGAGAAGTGTTTAGAAGAAAAGTTTAGGAGTAAGAAAGCTTTATATTACTTTGTTTTTTTCTTGAAGATATATCTCACAATGAGATGTGGTAGGCTGTTTATAGTCTCCATATTACAAGATACTTGTCCTAAATCTCATATGAGATTGACACCTAGATGGACACTAATCTTACCTTATAAGTTGACACATAGATGATGGACACTAATCTTACATACTACATTGACACATGGATGGACACTAATCTTACATTACACATTGACACTTGTTTCTCTTCTTGAATGACACCTAAAAGTGTGGAGAGTTCTTCTAGAATATGGATCTGATTTTGGATCCAATTAATGACCCATTTAGTGATGACATGATCAAAAATCAAGTTTACTCTCAACAGAAAAACCTTTCAAGCTGCGAAAGTCTGTCAGAGGTAATTGCGGTGGAATGTAATGGAATAAGCTTGATGGGTAGATTGCTGAATCCTACAAGTAAAAAATGTCGTTCTAAACATAACATACCGATATTTTTGAAGGTGTACGATCGTAATCGTGGCTTTGCGTTATCCGATGAACGTTTCGAGTGCATATTTGATTCAGAAACTTACCTTCAATCTGTGTTGCAAGCCAAAATATGGATGTACGATGATTGGTGTATGATTCTTGAATGCTAGGTTGAAAACAGTCAGTAAGTTATCTATATTTCTTATCTATATGGATCAGGCTAGAGTATGTGCCTTTAGACTGCTATAATGCAGATGTGTTGAATGAAATTGCTGGATCTTTGGGGCAAGTTCCTGAACTAGCTTTCGATCCAAAGAAATCACAAAGCAAAGACTTTATTTGAGTTTAAATTTTGTTTGATGTTACCAAATCTTTACGAAACTCAAGGTAGTTTGAGTCAGCTGGTGAAATTTCTGTATATGTTTGAGAGGGTTCGTAAGCGATGCCATTACTATCAGCGTTTAACTCATGACAAAAAAATATGATGGTTACGTAATATGATTACAAAATTTGTTGGGTAATGATAATGTTTGTACGGTTGAGCCAAAAATCATTATTAATGTGGAAATCCTCATACGATGTAATAGTTTTACGATCCAATAAAACCATTATTGATGAGGAAGTCAAGTTGGGATCTCTTACCTTCTTCATATCATATGTGTATGGTGATCCAAAAAGACAATTAAAACAAGAGGTTTGGGATAAGTTTATTACATTGGTAGTTTAAACAATGCAGCATGGCTTGTGATAGGGGGCCTAAACAAAATTTTAGGCAACTCTGAGAAGTTAGGTGGCCTACGTAAAGCTAAATCTTCCTTCTACTCATTTCATTGGCTTAAGAGAAATAATATGTTCTCGAAATCAATATTCATGGGCTAGTGTCATAAACGGTATACATACAAATCCGTCTTGATCATGCTCTAGGAATTGTGGAATGGTACCAGTTATTACCATTGGTTCATGGAGAATTCCTTAGTCAAGTGAGCTCCGACCATAGACTAATGCTAATTTTTTTGCTACAGATGTGATATATATATCAGGTCGATCTATTTTTGATCATAGATTGCTCAAAAAACCAAGAGTGAGAGAGGTCATTAAAGAGGCTTGATCTATTAACAAGGCTAAGAATGTGGTACCATTATAACCCAAAATCACTAACTAAAGGGTCAGCTTTATCGAAATGGAATAAACGGTAGACTACAACTTCAAATTTTTAGATCCAGAGACTGAAACAAGAAGGTCCGAAGGTTAATCCAAATTTGCATCTAATGAAAGAAGCCAAATATGAACTTGAGAAGAAGAAGTTTATTGGAAACAAAAGAGTAAAGACAGTTAGTTGAAGGATGATGATTGTAACATCAAATTCTTTCACAGAAGTTTGATAGACGTAGAGCCAATAACTTGATTCCAATCTTGATAAATAAGGATGGGATAGAACACTACAAGAAAACATAGCTGATTCTAACGACAAAACCCGTCAGAAGCCATCAGAATAGAGGCATTTTTGACGAAAATGGACGGGAAATGCTTGTCGATATAGTATTGTCGGAAATCAAGGTCTTGTCGGACTCCGTCAAAGCAATCGACAAAAGACATTCCATCGATTTCTGTCAGTATGCTCCCTGTCGAATGCCGTTAGTGGCGATGCTGTTGGTTACCATCGGTTTTGAAATCGTCGGAGACCGTCGGTTAGATTGCTGTCGGAGACCATTGGTTGCATGCCCATCAAAGAGCATGGCTTTGCTGCCATCGAATGCCATCGGTGGTGATGCTGTCGGTACCGTTGATTTTGATGCCATCGAAGATTGTCGGTTAGAATGCTATCGGAGACCGTTAGTTATATATCTGACAAAAACCGACAAGTTTTAATATATTTATATATTTTTAAATTAATTGTTTTAAAATTATATTAAATGATTAAATTAATTTTGAAAATAGATTATATATTTTAAATGATTTTTGTTTTCATTAAATAGGTTTGAATACAAAATATTGTACTGTCTAGAACTAAATCTCTGGATTCTGGATCTCTCTATCATCCGGCAAAGACCAAGGAGTGTCAAAAATCCGCAATAGCTGGGCAATCTGAGCTTCACTCCTTGCTTGCCTCTCCTGAGTCTCGAAAAGTGCGGCTTGGGTCTCCTGAATAGTCTGCTCCATCTGCTTATGGCTCGCCCGGAGATCCACCAGCTATTGTCACTCCTGCTGAGTGAGATCCAACCCTTGATTCAGGTCAACACCTGCTTGCAATCCATCGGTGGTAACAAACTTACCGAGTCCAAATCGTCATCTCTTGCTGCAAGGTGTTTTGCGAAGGAGAAAAAGAGAATGACAGTTTTGAGAAGATAAACTAAAGATCCGGCGGGGTCCGCCGATTTCCGTCGGACTGTAGGGCGAGAACCTACGCCAAAATATTTGGCAGTTCGATTTCCCTCCAAGATCTATCAGTTCCTGTCGGTTTATAAACCAATAAAAACTGATGGGATAAATATATAATTTTTTATATATTTTTCATAAGAATGGGATATATCCGTCGGCAACTCTCAACACCATCAATATGGTCATGTCCATTTCCTCTGCATCTTACAGTTGACTCAACATCAAAATCTCTCAGCTGCGTTAATATTTGTGCGTCGTTGGGTTCTGACGGTGGACCATACAATACTTTATTGTTTTTAGTGAACAGTGATCTACTATGCCGATATGGATAATTCAAAGGAAGAAAACGTCGATGACAATCAAACCATGATGTCTTCTAACTATGCTTCAGCTAGAATGCTTCAATTTTATCTTGATAGTGAGAACACGCTAATCATACATGTGTGGACTAACCTGATAGCATACCATAAGCTAGAAAATCACTAATAGTACACATCAACTCCGCTTTCATCTAGAAATTTTGAGCAGTAGAAACGTTATACACAGTGGTGCCACTCTCCCATAGCTCATTCAATTCATAAATAAGCGGTTGTAAAAATAAATCCATCGATCTACGAGGATGATTGTGCTCCGGTATTAGAACTGTTAAAAATAAGAACTCTGGCTTTATACACAACGTTGTAAGAAGATTATAGGGTGTTACAATCACCAGCCAAACTGAGTACAGTCACCTGTGTTTTCTAAAACGATTAAACCCATATGTGGAAAGCTCGAGATATACATTCCTTGTTTCCTCGGAAAATTTGGGATATACTGATTAGAAATATTTCCATGCCTTTGTGTTTGAAGGTGAATAATCTCACCAGCTGAATTATGTTCTGTATGCCATCTCATTGGGCCGGCTATATGCTCTGATTGATATAACCTCTTAAGCATGTCTGCTAATGGCAAATACCATATCTTATTGTATGGGACTCGAGTTCTCCCATATATATATATCCTGGAATCGAGGTTTGTAACAAAAATGACAACAGATCTCGTTCGAATCCTTTCTCTAGAAGATCATACAATAGTCTTCACAAACATTTATCATCTGATAAGGTAATCCAAGGCCGATAACCAATTTCTAGATGTCGTTATATGATGTCGCATATGTGTTATTAGTTGGAAGAGTTTTCTTGACATGATCACTGATCATGTCTACATAGCTCTCCGGTAAATTGTAATCTGTTTTTATATTCATCATTTCAGCTCATGTCGACAATGGTGACACATCATCGCTGCAACTAAAATATAACGACTTCTTCGCTGCATCTAACATATTAAAAAAATTCTGTGCATCAACATTTGGTTCTTCACCCCTATTTCTAGCCTGAGTGAATACCAGAACATCCTCCTTAAATGCATCATTAACCATTTAGAATATATCCTCATTTTTTCCATCGGGACTGTTGTTTCACCACATATACCACCTATACCGCTACTACAAAGATTAGCATCTATTTCTTCATCTAACATGTTGCCTAATTCCTCTCCTATACCAGCATTACCAACTCCGCTATAACTTCCAAAGTTAACATTCGAACCATTTTCTCCATGAAAATACCATATTTTGTAACTCAGAAAAAAACCTCTACGATAAATATGATTATAGACGTTTTTAACAGTGATATATTTTATATTTTGACATTTTATACACAGACAATACATCTTACCCGTTTCGAGCGGTAAAATTTGATACGCCACAAATTCCATAAAACTTTTCAACCCAACAACATACTTTTCGTTAATTCTCCCATTGCTTCATTGATATGTGGTATGTCCATCCAAGATCGAAAATTTGAGTTTGACATTATAAATTTTTTGATTAACAAAGGTGAGTGTAAGGAGAGAAATGAAACTCGTAGAAATATATAGAGGTTTTTGTCCGACGGATTCTGACGGCTTCCCACAGCCAACTAATTTCGATTACAAATAGTGACGTCTCATGAAACACATGTTATAACCACTTTCGTCGCCATCGATTTCTGTCGAAAGCCAAATCGTTGTAACCGACAAAATCTATTTTTTAATTTAAAAGATATAAAACTCTTTTAAATTACGTTTTCCATCGGAAATAAACATAAACCGATAGAACATATATTACGCTTATAAAATAATAAAAATAATATATATTTCATGATTGGTCGGTTCCTGTCGGTATCTTTTTGACGGTTACCGACGTGAACTAATTATCCGTCAACTTCTATCAGTTTATAAACCGACAGATAACGGCAGATTTTGTTTCTGATGGACTCAAATTATCCATCGTCTTTCATCGGATTGCATTGGAATATTTTCTGACAAATTTTTGCGGTCGGAATTGCCATCGGTTTTAGCGCTGTTTTCTTGTAGTGGAACAATTGACTGAAAGATCTAAAAGGGAAGTGGCGGTAGAGTATTTCAAAAGTCTGTTTTCCTCATCAAATCCATCAGACTTTAGGGAGCTACTGAACAACATTAATCCTTGAGTTAATGAAGACATGAACAGAGATTTAACTAGACCAATAAGAAGCAAGTAAATAAAGGAGGTTTAGTATCAAACGCTGTAAATCTCCTAGAGTCGACGATATGATCGAGTTTCTCTTTCAAACTTTTTGAGATGTTGTTGGTAATGATGTTGTGAAGGAAGTGTAGAGTTTTTTGTATCATACTCAATGCCGCATAATTGGAATTACACCCAAACATGTCTGATCCCAAAGGTGCAGAATTATAAGAAATTGATAGACCTTAGACCTATAAGTATCTATTTGCTATCTTATAAGATAGTGTCAAGAGTACTTAGAAGGCTAAAATAATGGCTCACCCATATTGTCTCGGAGACATAAGGAGCCTTTGTGGCTGCTAAGCTAAACTGTGGCAACATCCTTGTCGCTCATGAGATAATTCGTGCTTTAAGAACAAACCCTAGATGTGATAAATACTATATGGTTATTAAGACAGATATGTCTAAATCATATGACCGTGTGGAGTAGAATTTATTGAAGGAGATGTTTAGGAAGTTTGGTTTTGATGATATATGGGTGATGTGGGTTATTGAATGTGTTCGTTCAGTATCCTATTCGCTTTTATTTAATAGCCAATCCTATAGTTTCATTACGCCTGAAAGAGAGAAAGGTGATCCCCTATCTTCATTTCTGTTTATCCTTTGTGTAGAGGTGTTAGTACATGCCATGTTTTAAGTTGAATCTCGTAGGAAGGTGTCGGGTGTTCTTTTGGCTAGACAAGGACTATCGGTACAACAATTGCTATTTGCTGAAGATAGTATTTTTGTTTGTAGAGTAAATTTTAAGGAATGTGGTGAAATCTTAAGTTTATATGTGGTAAAGCCTCAGGTCAGGAGATAAATTTCAACAAATCTGCTGTCACATTCAGTAGTAAAATTGATCCATACATGAAGAGATTACTAGGGATGTACATGGGTATTAAAACTAAAGGAGGTGATGAAAAGTATCTAGGCTTACCGGAATATTTTAGTGGCTCCAAAAGAGAGATCCTTAAGTTTATCACGAATAAGCTACAACCAAAACTAAGTGGCTAGTACGATAAAACCCTCTCATTGAATGGCAAAGAGATGTTGATTAAATTTATGGCTTTAGCTCTCCCAGTGTACGCTATGTCGTGTTTTAAATCTACAAAATTTCAATATCGATAAACTCACAACTGCAGTAACAAACTTTTGGCGGAATAGTTTTGAAGTTAAGAAAAAGATACACTGGATTGCTTGACAAAAATATGCAAGTCAAAGTTAGAGGGAAGTTTATGTTTTCGGGATATCAAAGATTTCAATCAAACTTTGTTAGCCAAACAAGCTTGAATACTATTTACCGAACCATCTTCTCTTGTGAGCAGAATTTATAAGGCACATTATTATGCAAACTCTGAGTTTCTAATGGCTAGGAAAGGATCATGCCCTTCATACGCCTAGAGAAGTATTCTTTATGGTCGTGAATTGCTCTCAAATGGCATAATGAAGTCAATTGGTAATGGAGAAACTAGACGGGTTTGGCAAGATAAATGGGTTTTTGATGATAAACCACGAGTCCCGATCAATAAAGGGTCGGTGAGATATACCAATTAATGTGTGCTTGTTCTTTTAAGAGCTGTGGTGATGGCTGAATGTATACATTCTCATGGGATGCCGGTTAACCTGTTGTGCTTAGTATGCAAGCAGGAGGAAAAAATAGTTAGCCATGTGCTTTTTGAATGTGAAAATACTGAGTAAGTATGTTGAGCTAAAGGCCTCTCGACAATGGATCATAACAAGGAAGGTACATTGTAAATTATATGGAACATCTCTTATTCTCTATTTTTCCTTCAATGGTATCCAAAATATAGATATCTTTCTTGCAAACACAATGAAGGAGGCAAGTTTAATTATGGTTCCAAATCCAGACCGAGGAGTTTAATGGTGGAGGAAGACTTCTTGAAAGACAGAACCACACCGAGCAGAGGAATGTTAAAATGCAACATTGGTGTGAAGTGGCTAAAACCAAATAGCCTATGTGGCACAACGTGGATTATCCGTGATCATCATGGCGAAGTTCTGTTTCATGCGAGAGATGCCATAACACATTCATATAAGGGTAATTGCCAAATTTTGATGTCTAGAGAGGGTTAAAGAGTTATGCGGACAGTTTAGGACATGTGATATCCTCACATCCAATGTAAAAGCTAACTAGGTGGCTCACAGTATCGCAGCTAGTGTGACAAGACTAGGACTTTACAAGTCCTATACGGCACTAGTACAACTTTTCTGGAAAAAAGATGCCACTGAGAGAGGAACATACTTGACAATAAATTTATGGATTACAGTGGATTCAAAACTTATTAACTTTAAATAATGAAGTGATGACCATCTTTATAACTTGTGCTAAATAACGATATATGAGCTTAATTCTTACAGGTGTATTTTAGATGAGAACGAAAATTAATAGGTAAAACGATCCATGTAATTATAACAATTTAAACTCCTTTACAAGATCGTTCAAGTATCTTTTTGCTTATTTCAGAATTTGTCCTCTAGTTATGAATGGAGACCTTATCAATAAAACAAAGCGGACCCACTATAAGAACTAAAAAGGAGAAACCAATTATATACGTATTTAATTTATTTTTGATCAATTTATTTGTGTTTTTATATTGAGGCAGACAAACTCACAAAAACCCAATATCTATATCATCCAAATTATTTTTATTAGGTATACAAAGAATTTTTATACAGTAGGAATATATATAAAAAAATCCAAAATAAGCCTTTACAAAAGAGAACTTTTCTTTTGCTTTCTTTTATATACAGGGAAAGAGACATTTTCTTGATTTGTGTTCTCGTCGTTTGGTAAGTTTGTTAACAAAATAAGGGTCAGAGTTCAATAAAGTGTGCAATGCAAAACTTTCATGTATTTGTAATACAGTTTGTGAACTCATTCTAATTTTGTCTTCACAGTTTTAATTGTAATGTAGTTTTGTTTAGTTTTATAAAAAATTAAGCCACATGTGACATATATATCTCACATGTTTAAATGTCTACTTATGTAATTTTTGGAAGCAAAAGTAAAATTCTGGAAAAATGTTTATGGTCAAAAGATTAAATATGTCCACTTATATATTTTTTTTACTAGAATTCAACTCAGATAGTTATACAGTCCTATATAATATGATTAGGAGTTTTAGTTTAAGGTTGGTGAGTTTGGATATTTAATTTTGTCAATCAAATTGTTTGATAAAAATTGAAAGTAAAATTCATATTAATAATGAGACTTGGCATAGTTCTACGGAGGAGGTACTCATTATGTGCTTTCAGAATAAAGCACATTTATATTGAAGTTAAGAGAATATTATATAATATATGTTCTCCACATTCTTCTTTGACGAATGAGCATATAATTATCTCATGTTGTGGTAGGTAGTTTTTATTCCTTAAGTATATATGTTTTTTATTTGATAAACTAAGAACTCTTTTTCCATAAACATCTTCTATAATAGAGTAAATTAGATATGAAACATTATTATTAAGTATATATCTTCACATACTAATTAATTTACATATATATGGGTGGAGGATTTATTTTCACTCAAAAGTTTTGATATAATAACAGATTAACCTATAGTTAAACTCTCTGTCTAATTTCATCTAAAGTATGCATGCTAAGTCTAATTACACCCAAAATTAGATAATAACTATTGAATTCCACACATAGTATACGAAATCGGTTTAATTGCACAAATTTCTGGATAATTGTGGTTTTGTTGTAAACTAACAAATTAGTTACGATTTAGAATCATTAATTAACCCAATCTAAGCCAATTTTAGACCCGACCAAAACTCAAATAGACAACGTTTATTCTTACCTGCTCAAATTCGGTTGTCAATTTGAGATTTGGTCGGATTTAGATTTGGTTAATTAATGATTTAAGATCGTAACCAAATGTTGGTTCACAACAAAAGCACAATATTCCAATAACTTGTGCAATTAGACCAATTTTGTATACTATGTGTGGAATTCGGTAGTTATTATCTAATTTTAGATGCAATTAGGCTTTATATGTATATTTTAGATGAAATTAGATAGAATAACTAAGTTTAGGTAGATTTATTGTTATATCGAAACTAGGAAATAGACCGTCAACACCGTATATATCACTATCTTGTGTATGCTCATAATTAGAGAGACAGAAAATTGACAGATAGAGAAAATTAAGACACGTCGAGATGTACATGTTTTTGCTTTGCAGAGTGGTCAACGAAACACGCAAATGGTTGTCGTTTGGACCCATCATTATTTATTTTCCATCACTTTTACCTTGTGGAATATTTTTATATGCGACTTAAGAATTTTATAAAGTATTTTCACATTAATGTTGATCAATGATGCAAACCCATATTACTGAAACAATCATCTGAAAATTTTAGTGAATTAACAACGTAATATTTGCTTATGAATCAAACTGTAGAATAAGATTCAGTTTTTTTTTTTTTCCATTAATGCGGTTGTTCTCGTATCATTATTTATTAATTTAGATACAAATTTTGTAATACGTGTGTAAAACATAAATAGATCATTTTATTATGATTCTTTGCCATGAAGATTTCAGACAGATTTGAGATTTTTTTGTTGTTAGGATAAATAAATTAATAATTTAATATTGCACAAATGTGTGTTGAAAAAATCTAAAACACCTACGCGACTGTGTGATCGAGATTTGTGACAAAGAATATAAGTATACCACCAAGTGTCAAGCGAGCTTTGCGGTTTACAAAAGACGTCGAGTAATTTGGATAAAATAGCAGAAAATAATTTGATAAACAAAGAAAATCAGCAGTTAAATTATAAGTACAATGAGTCATGATGCTATGTAATAACTCATAAATAAAATGATTTCATTCTTGATAAATTTGAGTGTATAATCAGTTTGGTTTCATATTTAAGTAAATGGGTTGTTCTATAATACTAGGCTATTGTGTGTAGTATAATATTAGGACTAAAATGCTTATAGGGAAGATACAGAAAGCATAGAGAAAACAAAAAGTTTTTCTGTTGCGTTGGTTTTTGTAATTCAGATGTTTCATCTGGATGATGCATTTGGATGATTCATCTGGATATCCGTTTGGATGATGTTCTTTTCCTCATCTAAAAATTGTATCTGGATGATGCGTTTGGATGAAGTTATGTTTCTTTGTGCATTTGTATAAATTAGTTGGATGTAATTTGTAACAAAATGACTAAAAAGGACATGTTTTATGTTAAAAAATGTAACTAAAGAGGAGAGAAAATAAAAAAGAGGAGAGATAGTAAATAAGAAGAGAGAGTAAAAAAGAAGGGAGAGAGTAAAGTGAGGAGAGACAGTAAAATGAGGAGAGAGTAAAATGAGGATAGAGAGTAAAAAAAAGGAGAGAGAAAGTAGAAAAAGAGAGAGAGTAAATAAGAGGAAAGATAATAAAAAGAGGAGAGAGTAAAAAAGAGGAGAGAGAGAGAGTAAAAAAGAGGAGAGAGTAAAATGAGGAGAGAAAAAGAAAAATGAGGAGAGATAAAATAAAAAAGAGGAGAGAGAAAGTAAAAAAGAGGATAGAGAGTAAAATGATGAGAGAGAAAGTAAAAAAAGAGGAGAGAGAAAGTAGAAAAGAGGAGAGAGAGTAAAAAGAGGAGAGAGTAAAAAGAGGAAAGAGAGTAAAAAAGAGAGGAAAGAGAGTAAAAAGAAGGAGAGAGAGTAAAAAAGAGGAGATAGTGTAAAAAGAGGAGAGAGAAAGTAAAAAAGAGGAGAAAGAGTAAAAAAGAGGAGTGAAAGTAAAAAGACGAGAGAGAATAAAAAGGGAGAAAAAGTAAAATAAAGAGAAAAAGTAAAAAGAGGAGAGAGAAAGTAAAAAAAGAGAGGAAAAAAGAGGAGAAAGAGTAAAAAGGGAAGGGAGTAAAAAAGAGGAGAGAGAAAATAAAAAAGAGGAGAGAGAAAGTAGAAAAGAGAAGAGAGAGTAAAAAAGAGGAGAGAGAAAATAAAAGAGGAGCGAGAAAATAAAAAAGAAGAGAGAGAGTAAAAATGAGAAGAAAAAATATGTATTCAACATAAACAATGAAATAAAATAGATATAATTTTCAAAAATAATGAAGGGTATTTTAGTCTTTTTAAATTCTATGCAAGTTCATCTCCATCCAGATGCATCATTCAAACTCATCTAAAATTTTTAAAATTTTTGGATGAGTTTGATAAAATCATTCAGATGCTCCATCCGGATGAGGCACATTTAAGTGTCTAAAAAAACAACAATTTTCATCTTCATCGAGATGGATCATCTAGATGGACAAAAGAATTAACAGCTAACAATTATCACTTCTTATTAGTTAATATTAAGACATCAGTTAACATATTACTCTACAATATTAACAGGTAATAGTAACCTCAACACATAATACCTATCAGGTAACAGTTATTATACTTTAGCTTTATTAACATCTAATACTTTTCATTTTTTTAACATCACTATTAAATTGATTACCCGATTATCACTGTATAACAAAAATAATCTCCGAGAATTGATGACACAAATTGTATACAGTTTAACAGGGCACATTATAATAATAATATTGAGAGTATTTTCATCACATTACACAAAACATAAGTCCGTATACCTAACCTAATTAAAAAAACACTATGACTAGATATTTAATTTAGATAACTGAAACGATTATTTACCTAATTTATTTTTTATTCTTTATACATTCTATAAATTAGTTCATGCTCTTCAGTTTCATTCTATTCGGTTGAGCAACTCCTTCTTCATACGCGAGGTATTCATATTCGCCATAGAAACCTCCTCCACCATTTTAGGTTTCGTGTCGGTTTTGGTGATTCGATCTTCTGTGTTTGGGTTACTAGATATTACAAGTTTTAATTTCTAGAGGTCCTATTATAGTCCTTTTAAAGTTTTTAGTCTAGTGTTTTTTTTGGGCTCTTGTCTCCAAAGAAATTTTGTTTTTTGTTGCCTTGTGTATCAAAACTGTATGCCATGTGGGTTTAAGTTAATGAATTTTTGGATGACAAAAAAATTAGTTCATGCAATATTTACGAGGCATGAGTTAAAAGTAGATAACAAAAAAAAATTACCTTGATATATGTATATATAGTCACATAATAGTGATATTGGGATTGACAATATATAGTGTTGTTTGATTGCAACTATTTGGGTAACTATTTATCTTAAGATTATTATTGATACATCAGTGTGACGTGTCTTTGAAAGACTGTGACCACTCTAGTGTAATTCATCTATTTCCCGTTAGACATCATTTAATATGATTAGACATTTCGATGTATTAAATCATTCTTCTTCACTTATGTTTTTCTAATCCATCCCAATGAAAAGTTGGAAACCCTAAAAGATTGTGTTGTAACTATTGTCCAAAAAACAAACATGATCCTGACTCAAAAGTACATCAAACATCAACAGTCAAAATTCACCATCCCCATTTAATGCTCTGTTTGTAGTTTTTATTTTAATTTACTCCCAATTTTCAGCAAGTAAATCATATAATTGATGAAAGAAGATATTCGAAGATATTGAGTGTCTGACAATTTGACAGCTTTCAGTCCTGCTCTTTGTTCCTCACATGCAATTGCTTCGTTCATTATGTAACCACATATTTTGTTACTGTCATCAGAAACTTCCAAATCAAATTTCCTGAGTAGATGAATTTACTAAAGATTTTATTGCGTCGTTTTAAGAGAACGTAATTAATGAAGGTATTGTTAATATGATGGAAAATAAAGTTGTTTAAAGAAAACATGTCGATATCAAGAGCTTGAGGTCTAGAAAGATGAAATCAGAGAAATGATCGATTTGATCAATTCAAAAGTTGTGATTTCTACATAAAGTAACAGTCAGATTGAAGGTGAAGCTCATTTTGATACATATTGTACAAATAAAATTGTAAATGTTGATAACAAGTGTAAATTAGTGATTATGACCCAATTACCGAGAACCTAAACAATGTCATGAACACATCCTCCAATGGTCTATGAACAACATTCACAACAATGATCTTTCTCTGATCACTTATTCGATGAACACTAAGAAATACATTTAAGTTCTTTGATCTCATCTACGACAAGATATTTTTCCTAATTAACGAAATAGCCTTTTGAATTTGTAAGGTTTACACTTTCCTTCTCTTGTGGGTTAGGACGAAATCATCATCCTCGTCATCATCATCATCATCATCATCAACGATTTTCTTCTTCTTTTTAGCATCTAAACCATTAATGTTCTTGGACAAAGATGTTCTTTGAGAACTCTCTGGTTTACTAGAGAAGGATGGCGCTGGTTTAATGGGAATCCCCGTTCGAATTTGCTTCATCTTTCTTTGCTTTTTCTCATAAGCTCGCTTTGCCTTATCCGGAGACAACATACCATGTTCCATTAGCCTGTTTCAATGCATTAATTCACACAAAAAAACCATTCAAACTGGACGTATACTAAAACGAACCATGAACAACATTTGTATTAAGAACTTGGTCATAAAGACTTACCAGAACTCAGCCATTTCACTCCCTGGTATTTGTTTTGATAATGATTCATAGAATATCCTCAAGGGTTCTCTCTGCAAATGCAAAATACAGAGAACTCAATAAGAATTAGAGATTGAGGAAAGCAATCATTCGAGATGGAATACAAACCTCTTCAGGAGGATCAAATTTTTGTCCAGGTAATGAATAAACCTTCTTCTCTCTTTTCGCTTTCCCTTTCGAAGAGCTCGCTGCTGCAGATGTTGTTGCTTTTGACTTCACTGAATTTGCTGGTATTTTGGGCTTTGCCTTCATAAAAGTTTTGCAGTAAATATGTTATACGAAATGACCTAGAAACCAAAATATCCGAAATTACGTCACGATGCTGAATTTACGTAATGGTAAAAGGGATCTATCATCAATTTCAATTTCAATTGCAAAATTCGATCTACAAAAAATTGGAGATAACAAAGACGAATCTTAAAGACAGAATGGATACCTCTGATTTCACCGAGATGGCAGATCTGGGTTTCGTATCGGACATGATCGGTCTGGTAGAGGTCGTGATCTTCTTCTTGTCCTTAAAAGACGGATCGATCTTGACTTTGGAAGAAAGAGAAGAAGACACATCGCGTGACTCGCTCTTACCAGAATTGGGTCTCGTATGTGTCGCCATGGAAAAGCTAAGAGTAATAACTGAAAGTCAGGTCAACTACTATTGTCTGCTCGAAGATACCGACGATGACTTCTTAGGAAAGAGATGCTATCTTCCCATAAGTCTTGCCGCTTTCGGAGTTATGTCATGAAACGGTAAAAACTGATAAGTTAAACGCCAATAATTTACTGTTACTCCTAAGGTAATTTACAATTACACGAGAAATCATTTAAATAAATGTTTGAATTTAAAATTGTTCACAGTATACATTTTTTTCGAAATATAAACATTTCAATTATGAAAAATATATACTTTTGAGTTCTAAATTGTTTATAGTGGACAATTTATTGTTTCTTTTTCTGACACAAAATTTCTTATATATGTTTATATGAGATATTTTTTGTCCATTATATATATATAGTTCATAGAGATACAGCTGTAAATTATGTCTTTAATTATATAATATACCAATGGTAAAAGGTATATTTCTCACAAATTTGTAAAAAGATACATTATGGACAATTTAATACTTAAAAGTATATTGTAAAATTTTTCTCTAAAATTATAGGATTAGGGGAAGTAATTGACTCTATATTTCACTTAGTAATTTTAATTGTAATTTAATTTCAGAAAATAGTGCAGCTTGATAGTATTTGTGCCAGTTTGAAGTTTGGAAGTTTGGTTTATATATAATCTTGTTGATCCAATCAATTGGTGACAACAAAATTATTGGATTTTTTTTTAGAAAAGAGAAAAATTTGTTGTTCAATAGTTAAGAGCATCTTCAATTGAGAGTATATCATTATCATACATAGTATCACACTATTAAGATGCTACTCGCAGTAGAAGCGCAAAGTTATTTGGATTATATAATGTTGATATTTAAATTGGTTGTAACTTAAGATCCACAAATATAAGTAGAAAGTTTTTTTGTTGGCGTAAAAATTTGGAATGTATTATTCGGTTTTTATTCTTCTATTTATACATAATAATTATTTTGATTGATTTTATCTTCATAAATGTTGATTGAATTCGAGTTTCTTTTTATTGCTTCATATTCTGCAATTAACTCAGTCCGCTAATTCCGTGATTGATTCTGCCTGCTGATTTTGCGTCAGCTCGTCAATTCCGTATTTCTCGCCAATCGTCATAAATATCGTTCAGTTCGTTAGGTTTCACCATGGATCAAAGATCACGTCGTCCGACTTGATTCTGGACCGAGATTCTTAATGGGTTTCTTTGCTTTAGTGGGCTCAATCTCATTTGGGTATCACCAATGGCTCCCCAAATCTTTGTCGAATCTGAAAGATTTTCGAGAAGGTTTTACTTCCTTTTTCCGCGATTTTCTTTCCTTCTTAACCGTTTTTGGTGTACGATTTTTTCAGGTTTATTTCTTTAAAAACTGCTTCTGTCTTTGTAGTTGAGCTTGTGCGCTTCATGGTTTTCAAGGTGAGACTTTTCACATTTCTTTTCTCTTTCAGTTTTTTTCCTTTTCGTTATAACTTCTTCTCTAATAACTTTTCTGATAACTCCTTTGCTCTTCTTCTCTACCATCTCTCTCTAGCTTTTCTCTTCTCGTTTTTCAACTTCCTTCTCTCTTGTTGCGATGGCTCCCAGTACTTTGTTTGGAAACCCATCTAAGGCTCGCTCGTATGCTGGGTCTGAACGGTCTTCGAAGACAGATCGTTCTTCCGCCGGTGCTTCCGTCAGTTCCTCTTCCCGTCATCCTTATTTTTCCGTGACAAATTTGGAGGCATTTTGTGTCAGGCATCAGGTTCCTAACGCTATCAATCTTCGGTTGCCTCCCACCTTTCTTCCGGATTACAGCTTGATTTCGTCCTCTTTTCTCGAGGATTGCCACCTCTCTTTCCCTATTCCTGAACCACTTTTATCTCTCCTTAGTTTATTAGGTCTTTTTTCAAACATAAAGTTCCAAATCTTCTCTGTTCCATGCTTGCTTCTCTAGTCCTTGCTCGCGAGATCGGCGAGACGCTGTCTCCGGGGGTTTTCCTCCAATTTTTTTCAGTTCGCCAGGAAATTCCCCGACCATTTTTATGTCTATCCCAACCCTAACGTTAAGTTCCTCGACGGTCTCTTGGTGCGTCAGGATGGTTGGTCGAAGAAGTCTTTCTGCTTCAGGCTTTGTCCTGAATCGATTGGCATCTTCCCTCTTGATCAGTTGTTGGATTCCAGTGATTCCGCTTGTGGTCTAGATTTTTTGGCATTGTATTTAAGTCTTGCTATGTGTTTTTATGTCGACGTTGTGTGGCTTACATCTTCTTTTTTGATTTGCAGTTCCTCACGATCCTGTCTTGTCGCCTGAGGATCTGTCTGTTTTGGTCGAGAAGTTTAAACAAGCCGACTGTCACTGGAGCTTGTTCAACCGGGAGAGGATCCATTCAGCTTTCTCTTTGGTGATTTTTCTCACGTACCCAATGGCTAAGTCTCCTTTACCCCGTTGCTCCGGTCTGGCTGGTTCCTCCGTGCGCGCTGGTTAGTTCTCTTCTTTCTTTAGAGGAATTCTGCCTTTCTTTTTTATACTTTAGTTTTGCTGGTTGTTATTGCTTAGTTTTGTTGGTTGTAATTGTTTTCTTCTTTACCCTTAGATTCTCAACGTCAGTCGGGGTCGTCTGTTTGTGAGGACGTGTCGAGCTACTCTCAGGGTGGCGATTTTCACATGTCCCCTATTCGTGATGCCGAGTCCCCTCCTGATACTGCAGGCTCAATTCCGATGGCTGAACCCTCAGTGGGCCGGAGGAGTGGTAAAGAGCCCTGCTTGAGCCAGTCTGCTTGCCCCGTCTTTCATTTTCTGATGGCGAGCATCCTTTCAAGCGGGCTCGCGATGTTCCAGGTCCGTCCTCCGGGGGTCCTCGTCACTCGTGGTCATTCAATCATACTCGCGACCACCCAATCTTGGAGGATCATGTTAAGTTATCCGAGCTCGTCCATCAAATGGTGTCTCGAGGCCATAGGCTCCCTTCTTTGGAGTCTATGGCTTCCAAGAACTTGTACATTACGCTTACGAGGACTTTTGGAACGGTAACCTCGAATTTCTCTCTTCATTATGGTGATATCTCTTTTACTATACTCGTAATTGTACTTCCCTTTTTCAGTTTATGGCTGTGTTTAAAAAGTCAGTTGGTGGCTTTGAGTCGGGCTTTTTGTCGGGCGCACTTCCGAGCGTCGGGGGTTTGTCTTCTCATGCTCCTTCGGACTCGATGAGGATTTTGAACGATGTTTTGGTTGCCTGGGATGCTGAGATTGCCAAGCTTCAGGCTGAAGTGGATAGCATGAAGAGGAAGTTGGCCTCTACTCGCAGTGAGGCCAATTATGTGTTGAAGACCCTATCCTTTGAGCATCATGAGTGGAAGGTCTCTCGCGAGAGGGCGGTGGCTCTGGCTGTTCGGAAGAATTCCTGTGTGTTGAAGAAGAGGTTCAAGAAGCATTTCACCGGGGTCCTGAACAAGTTTGACCGCCTAGGAAAGTACTCTGACTATTGGATTATTAAATCGAGGGCTGATCTCCATTCCGAACTCGTCAAGGAGGTGAAGTCCGGGGTTTTGTCTTCTGATACCCTTTCTTTGGGCATTGAAAGGGATCGTCTTGCCCTTGAAGCTTATGAGGATGGTGTTGAAAAGCTGTCCAACTTCAGCTCTGAACGTGAGTACTTCCCTTCTCACTCCGATGAAGGTTCCGACACTGATGTTGGATGCTTTGCCTTTTGCTTATTTATCTGTCTTTTATTCTTTGAAGCGCTCTTTTCTTGTTTTTATTTTGTCTGGCCAGTTTTGTTTGTGGAGATTACCTCTTCTTTGTCCACCAGATTATTGTTTATTTATTCGAATCTTCTTCGTCGTTTGCGCTTTATCCCGCCTGACGAATTTTACTTTGCGGGGTAAATTTTGATGATACCGGCTTAAGTTGTTGGCCTTTGGATAATTTCCAGCCTGACTTGTTTGCCTCCTTTATTGGATAACGCGGGGTGACTTTTGGTCGTCTCGGTTTATGTTGTCGGGCTCGATTTATTATTAGCTCGACTCACTTATTTTTTCTTTGGGCGATCTTAGTCGTTCATTCAAACCGGCTCCTCCGGTTGTGGGTCATTGCAAGTTTTAAAAAAACTTCTCCCCTCCCTTGCTTCAGTTATTTTGCCGCCCACTTCCTTTAACAGGTACTTCTCGTTTCCTTTGTTATTCGAATCGTTTTATTTCGTGATTTTTTAGTAGCTTTTCGCTCGTTGCTTCATTGTGTATAAGTTTTTCTTCTCGTTCTACTCTTTCTTCTCAAAATTTTATGGCTCCCGAATCAAGTACTAGGTCTCTCACTTCTCATTCCGTTTTCTCGGATTATGTCGGCGATTCTGAGACTATCTCCGACGTTCCTTAGAGACAACCGACTGTGGTTCCTAGACGGAGAAAGTCGCAAGGTTTGAATACCATAGGACTTGATGAACTTCAGCGTCTCTACAATTTTCTGGAAGACGTTGTTACCCAGGTGGCTGGAGAGGATCAATCTCCCGAACATGCTCCGCTGGGATGGCTTGGTGCATATGCCGTCTATTTCTCCGATTGCCATATTCGATTTCCCATTCCTAATTCTCTCTTTTCAATTCTTCATTCCTTAAATCTTTCCTTTGGCCAAATGTGTATGTCGTTCCTTCGCGTCCTTCTCGCTCTCCTAGTTTGAGGTGCTGAGATCGGCATTTCAATTCGGGCTTACGAGCTCCTTACTTTTTACACCGTCAAACGGAACCCTGGCTCCAAGACCTTGTATCTCTTTAAGCGTGTTGCCCGGAAGGTTCTCGATGGTATTCTTGGCAAGGATACGCATTGGATGCCGAAGTTCTTTTTCTTCATGCTTTCTCCGGATGCGATTGGGGAATTTGACCCCAATTACAGTATTTGAAATTGGAGAGACAAATCTGGTTGATTGACTATATATATATATATATATATTTATATTTATATTTGTCCGTATTTTTATCACGCATGGTTCTTTACCTTTTTCCTTCGTTTTGCAGAGTATCCTACTCCTGATCTTACTACCGCTGCGTCTGCTCATTTGAATAAGTTGAGAGACGGCAAGGTGCATTGGAATTCTTTTTCCACAGTGCGAATTAGGTGTTGTCTAAATTCTTTGACGATTATTCCCGGGAATCTTGTTGGTTAGTTTCGCCAATCTCTGCGATTTCTCCTTCTTTCCTTCTTCTTTTTTTTACTGAATTTTGGTTCGCAGCTAAGCAACCCTCTGCATCTTCCGTCCGCATTCGCGCTTCTTCTTCCTATCGCGTGCCTCGATTGACTGAGATGTCTATTTCAGCTCCTAAGAACAAGAAGATCATTAAGGAGGAGAAGTCCGGTCAAGACGATAGGAGAATAGTAGGCTAGGGAACTACCTGGGAACTACTTGGGAAGTCCGGCTTCAAGGGATCGGGGCCTCCTCCCAGGTTTCGGCCTCTCATCTGCCAACCTCTAACTCTGAAGTTGTCCCTCTCGTGAAGCGCTCCCGCTGTGACAGGTACTCCATGGCCTCTGATGGGCTTCCTTTGGGTTCCTCTGCTGTCGATCCTGGCCATCGCCCTCCCGAAAAATCAGCTCGGGATCTCTGCCTTTCTGAACGTGAATGAGGCCTCTTTTGTGAATCAAATGTCCGAGCGAGGTAAATTCGAGACTGCTCTCGCACTGCAAACTCAGGTTCGTGACCCTTATTTTTAGTCTCTTTCCTTTTCTACTTCAACCTTTGCGGTTTTATAATGGAATTTTGGCTGTTGTTTAGGCGACCAACAAGATGAAAAACGTTGTCTTCACTCTGGAGACTAAACTCTTGAATTCTCTCTCGAGTGAGAAGTTCGAGGATCTCCGGGCTTCGAACTCCAAGCTCGAGGAGATTCTCAAGGATGAGCGAGCCCGTTTCAGTGAAAGGATCAAGTCCTTTGAATCGGAGAAGAAAGCTCTTGCATGGCAACTTTCCGCCATCTCAGAAGAGAAGGAGCTGAAGTCCCGGGAGATTGAACTCTTGAGGTCTCGCAACGACGATATTGATGCTTGGGTCCATGCTCTGGAAGAAGAGAAGAAGGCTCTTGATTCTCGTTGGCGCAAGGTGCTCGACCATGTCTCCGAGAAGTGGTCTCGAAAGGAGGCGGAGTGGCAGGTGAGCACTGACATTCGCGAGTTTGAGTCTAACCTCGTGCTGATCGAGGAGTTTGAATCTGAAGACTTCGATGCTGCTAATGGGAAGGCTTCCCTTCTAGAGAAGCTGGTGTTAGCGAGGGCGCAGTATAAGGAAGAGCCTGACCTGGTTGTGAATGAGCTGCCTTTCCCGAATTCGTTCCCTGGAGCTAAAACCATGGTCGAGACTCCCCCGGTCGACCCCTCTAGCTATTTTATTGAAGGATCCTCGCCCCCTTGTGATCCTGCAGCCACCATCATTGACCCGAAGGACCCTGTCACTTAAGACACCGATCCCAAGGACCGTCCCGCTGGCGGGACTACTGGTGTAGATGCTCGCACTGCTAACACCGAGGAGGAGAATCAAGTCTAAGGCGACTCTTTCTCCGTCTTTTCTTCTTTCTCTCTTTTAAGAAATTACTTTTGCTTTGGATACTTCTTCTTCTTTTTTGGTGTAATTATGACTTTCGCTTCTTTTGCAAGTTCTCATATTTACTTAGTGTTCCTGGCGAAAAAAGGTAAAAACATTTTTATTAAAGGGGGGACTCGTCTATATACGAGCTGCCTATGTATTCTACCATCGGAATCAAGCCAATGTGTAGTTCTATATTACATATTTAAACATAGTAATATTTTAGGTTCATAACATTCCAGGGTCATAACTCCGCTCTGCCTGTCATGAGGTCCCGTAGTCGGTAAACTCAATCTTTTAGCACGCTTAAGATTTGGTATGGTCCTTCCCAGTTTGTTCCCAGCTTCCCATCGTTTAGTTCTTTCGTGTTTTGAAACACTTTTCTGAGGACCAGGTCTCCTTCCTTGAACCGTCGTGCCCGCAGCTTCGAATTATAGAATTTTGCCTCTATTTGCTGGTAGTTTTGTGTTCTCAGGGCGGCCTGATCTTGTTTTTCATCTATTGTATCGATGTAATCTTCCAGTATCTCATCGTTAGTTCCCGGTTCCTCAATCATTTCTCTTCTCAGGCTTGGGAAGCTGAGTTCTGAAGGTACCATTGCTTCGACTCCGTAAGCGAACGTGAACGGGCTTTCCTTTGTCGCTCTTTGTGGGGTGGTTCGTTATGCCCATAGTACTGATGGCAGCTCGTCTGACCAGCTCGACTTCTTCGAATTTAGTCTTTTCTTCAAGTTGGACAATACTGTCTTATTAGTGGCTTCTGCCTGACCATTTCCCTGGGGGGTAGCGCGGTGTTGACGAGGTCAGCCGAATCTGGAGCTCCTCGCCCAAACTTTTCACTTTATACGATACGAGGTTGGTCCCGTTGTCGATTATGATTTCCCCTTGAATTCCGAATCTGCAAACGATATTCCTCCAAATAAATTCCCACACTTGGGGTCTTGTCAGTTGCTGGAATGGTTTTGCTTCAACCCACTTGGTGAAATAATCTGTTGCAATCAGAACAAAGCGGGAACACTTCCTTCTGGATAGTTCCAGTGGTCCGATGACGTCCATAGCCCAGCGCATGAAAGGGTATGGGATCACCATTTGTCCTATTTTCTCGGCTGGCAAGTTAATAAAGGGAGCATGTTATTGATATTTCTCACACCGTCTTGAGTAATCTTCGCTATCTTTCACCTGAGCTGCTTTGTCGTTTGTCGTGCATAAACGGTCCCGCCATGCTTCTTTTATAGAGGCATCCATTTATAATACAGAACTGTGCGCTCTGAGTGTTCATCTTTCTTGCTTCCCATCGGTCTTGCGGGGTTACCCTGTCAGAGATATACTATTTGATGGGAATCCACCATTCCGGATCTGCGGTGATTCTGGCCTCGTGCCTTTGTTCATCGTCATCCTCTTCTTATGGGTGATGAGTGTGATTTTTAACGGTTTTAGAGCCTTATTTTAGGTTGTTTTGCATCCGATTAGATATGTTTTTCATGCATTCCGGTCCATTTAGGTTAGTTTTGCACTTTTTGCATTTGCATTTAGAGTTTTGGCGTTTTTCTAGGAAAAAGAGCAAAAAGGACCTTAAATTGGAGCTAAAGCTATCAGAATCAGCTGCTAAGGAAAAGGAGTTGCTCAGACTCGGATCGCTGCCTCGCAGTTCGCAGGGCGAGGATTGCTCGGA
>OVBA01004139.1:0-24720 GCA_900406435.1 Lepidium aucheri | reverse complement strand
TATTTTTTTGGTCAGCCAGAAATTTCGTGTTTTTTTGGTGATTCGTAAAAAATTTGTGCTTTTCTTGGCCAGTTTTTTTTTTAATTTTCAAAAAGCTGTAAAACGACGTCGTTTCATCTCAGCTTAAAACGACGTCGTTTTACTTTAACGGCAAAATAAACGATGTTTTTCACGGCATGTATATTTTGGCAAGTCAACAAAAACTTTGGTATTTAATTGAAAAGTCAAATAAAATTGAGTGTTTTTTGGTCGGCCAAAAAAATCGTGTTTATTTTAGCAATTTATGCAAAGTTTGTATTTTATTTGGCCTATTTCCCTTATATTATTACATGAGTACCAGTGAAACATTTCGTGTTTGTTGAGGTGGACTAAAAATGCTGAAAATGACATTAAATATTGTTATTAATTGGAGTTTTTGGGTTTTAATTTCCCAACAATATACAATTTTAATTTCTTACATAATCCAAATTTTGTGGTTTCTGTAGGTATTGGTGGTATATCGATCTTCGATTTAGGATAACAAGTTATTAGATCATGTACAAATATCATAATTTAGTCTTTTCAGGATTTTTGATTTTAACTTCACTCTTTTAAACTTTTTCGGTTTTTTGTTTTTGGACCCTATGAATCTATTAGATCCCACATAAAGCTTTTTAGCTTTTACGGAAACATTAGGGAGTTGAACTCTTGTGCTAAGTACTGACTTTAGTGTGGTATGACTATCTAGCTATAAATCTCGACATTTCTCTCTTTTGGATTTAGCCTTTAAAAATATTAATATTTTACTAGTTTTTGTATTCGTTCATTATATTTTATATTAATTATTAATATATAAATTTTCAGAAGGAAAAAAAATAATCTAAGTCTATATTTTTTTTATTCGCAATATCGTTAAAATAGTGCAAAAAGAAACATACAGACCATGACCAAAAACAACTAAAGGAAGAAAATCGGACAAACCAGACAAACGACTCGATTAAGACTTAGAAACTACTAGGACTTTGAAAAGGACTCACAAGAGGCTAATGAGTAACTCGAGGAGGAATCATCATAGCAAACAACGATCATGAAGAATAAAAACATCAGGTCAAATGCTTTTGGACACTTTTCGGCTTGAGAGGTCTGGGAAGTCAGGGTAGCGCTTACGTTTAGAGGCCTTCTCCAGGAATTGAACATAATGTTGGTGTTCAGGATCAACAGTTAAGTCTTGATCAATGTTTGCTGTGTTGAAGTCCGCCAGCTCAGAGGTTAAAAGTTGTTCAAGTAGATCTCCAAAGTGATGTTTTCCCCCGTGTTTAGAGGTTCAATTGTCTAAGCAAGAGTGCCTGAGACTTCCATTGGCTTGTGGGTTGAGTTTGAGTTGAAAAGATTTGTGTCAATAGATACCACACTTTTAAAGGAGGTGTGATCATCATTGGAATCTTCTCTCTGAAAATTAAAGTATTCTGAAGGAAGTGGCTGATATGGGCATGTGTTAACATCATGCGTGAGTCTTTGGAATCTAGTACATATATGGGAGACCATTTCATAGTAAAAGTGCACCATTGCACGATCCCCATTATGGAAGTGAACGGGCCTGAAGAACTTCAATCTATCCCATATGTGGATCTTAACTTTTTCCCTGACCACAGAGGAATGATTATGAGTAGCTTCCTACACGTCAACATCCAAGACATCACCAAGAACACTCGCAATCATATAAGTTGTTGTTATGGAAGCATATTGCAGTGGCAACTCTCTTATTTTGACCCAGAATTGAAGCGATTCAAGGAAGTTTTTAGGCGTGCGATCTTCCTAATGTTGAATTGTGATATGTTAACCATTAAAAATGATTGGATGTTATCTTTGAACCATAAGCAAGTCGACCTCAGAAGTGAAGAAGAATTGCACGTATTCAAAAGCAATGATATATCCAACCACTGATGATTGCATTCTCCATATTCTAGGTTTTTTGTCGACGAGATCCTGCAGGTTTTGCTTCTAAGAGATTAAGAGGTCTTTCCAAGACTCATTTTGTTTCTCGCTAACACTCCCGCATATGCGCGATGTGGAATGAACACCTCACGATCATGTCTACCAAGGTGAAACTGTTCATGATCAACCATTATTTTGTTGTGAGTTTGATTATAGCTTGGGTGCTTGAAATCGAGGAGTTGCTAGAGATAAGGCTCGTGTGCTCTTGAGTTGGCTCATTGTAATGATTGTCTCGTTCTCTGTAATACAATGCATGGTCGATAACATATACTCTAGATGCCACCATAGAGATTTTGGTTATGCTGAAAAGTAATCTTGGAAATTGAGAATGTTGGTGATTGGTTCATGCTCTTTTGCGATTGACACTTGGCGAAAGGTTAGTTGTGGAAATATTATAGCTAAGTAGATAATAGGGAGAAATGATGTTATTAGAGGGAAGCTATACGAAAATGCAATGATGATTATGGGGGAGAGAGAAACTAAAAGTTGAACAATTTGTCTTTTAGTAAAAAGGCATTTGGGAAAATGGTCAATGGGGTGAAGGTATTAAGCTACGGTGAAAGCGGTGGTTGTGTTTAAGTAGGCAAATTGCAGAAGGTAAATAGTGAAAGGGATTAAAAGTTAATGTTTGGTGTTTAAAAGAATTAGATAACAAGAGGATATGTGAATTGAGCAAGAGTTAAGACATGTTTATGCTCCATAATGAATCTGATTATTTTCCATCCTCGAGACATTGTTGGTTGGTGCTACCCAAGTTGGCGAACCTCTTTCAACATAGTCATTAACTCTGTCATGAGTCATAACACTTCTAGTTATCATGTAGGCTATTAAATTTTCCACATGCGTGGTCTTAGACAGAGATATTGATTAGAATTATTGTATCAAAGTTGTGGTGATCGAGGTCCAAGGTTTTAGTCTCGACCATAATTGTGGAGCCATTAATGCTTTATATAGAATGTTGCACTCTAAACAGATCCTTACAAAATCTATTTTGAGATCCAACAAACTTTATAAAACCTAACCGAGGCCCGTAAATTCCAATCCCAAGTTTTATTGATTGACTAACAAGAGCATGACGTGAGTGAATATAGTTATGGTCATTCACGTTTTTGATTATCCATACTCCACTAGTGATATGCTACTATATAGTGTGGAGCCATTAATGCTTGATATAGAGTGTTGCACTCTAAACAGATCCTTACGAAATCTATTCTGAGATCCAACAAACTTTATAAAACCTAACTAAGGCCCGTAAATTCCAATCCCAAGTTTTATTGATTGACTAACAAGAGCATGATGTGAGTGAATATAGTTGTGGTCATTCACGTTTTTGATTATTCATACTCCACTAGCGATATGCTACTTATCCTTCCACAACACTGTCTAATTAACAAATTAAGAAGGTAGGTTATGCCTCGTTTGTTGTTTGAAAGTGGTGCAGTTCCGTTGTAGTCTTTTCTTTGATGGACTTGTATCTAAGTTGTATGTTATTCCATAGTTTAGCGTACTTGATACAACCTCTTATTATGTATGGAATATCATGTGATGCTCCTTGAATTAATATATCATTTCTAGCTTTCCATATTGCCCAGAGTACCGAGAGAAATATGTTCTTCATCTCAAGAGAAAGTTGTGGTGTGTGACTTATGTTTATCAGATATGAGTAATTTGCTATTATTGAGTAATGAGAGAAACATGTAGCGGGGAGTTAGAGGTTTGAAGATACCCAAATTTTGTGCATGTGAGCATTTGAAGAGTATATGGTTTATCGATTCTTTATGTTGTGATCGCAGATTCTAGAAGTGTCATTTTGAATGATTTTGCTTATCTTGAGCTCTTTCTTAAAAGCCAAGGCTCCAGAGAGTGATCTCCACATGACTTTTTTAATTCTTGGGAGAAGTGAGAGATTTCAAATCTTCTTTTTAAGAATTGTTTCCACGTTTGGGGTGGGTTGGCTAGAAGAATGGTCGTTGTTTTGTAGCTGGTTGCAGAGCCAGTTCTCACTTTTGACCAAGTAGTAGCCAAAGTTTATAAAGCTCCAAATCCATGAATCAGTTTCACAAACGCAAGGAGGAGTGTTTAATATGCTTCTGACATCTTGTTCATGTACCAGTTCTTAAACCTTGTTCCTATTCCACGATGAGCCTTTGATAATCTCTGATATTTATAAGCAAACATCAGATATTAACTCTTTGCTTATTGGTGGACGTGGGAACTTGTCTAAAACCCAATTTGACGTCCAAACATGTGTTTCGTTTTCTGATCCGATTTGCCTTAAGAGGCCTTTTAATAACAAAGTTTTCCCGTTTAGAATGCTCCTCCACGCATAAGATGGTTTTGCACCATTAAAACTTGTGAGAAATTTGTTGTTCCTGAAATACCTAGATCGATATACTCGAGTGAGAAGAGTGTCTGGCTGGTTGGTAGTTTCCAAGCTTGTTTTGCCAAAAGTTTTATTGAAGTTGGCTAAGTTCTAAATCTCAGCCCCCTTTCATATTTCCTTTTGCACATTCTTGTCCATGAAATCTAGAGTATTTTATTCTGATTTTTATTCGAGTTCCACTAGAAGTTTTTCATTGCACTGGTTAACTTATTGCACTGATGTTTAGATAATCTGAAACATGACATAGTGTATACTGGTAATGACAGAGCAACGACTTTGAGAAGATATTCTTTCCCTCATAGAGATAAATATTTTGACATCCAGTTTATTGTTTTTTCCTTTAGATTGTAAGATAAAAACTTGAAGATTTTTTTTTCGAGCCTTTGAGACATTCCGGAAAGCCAATGTATTTGCCAATACCTTGAGACGAATGTATATTCAAGCTGTTTTTGATGGTAGTGGCAATGGTCATGCTTACCTTTGCTCTCAATGTAATTGAGGAATTAGTGAGATTAATCTTCAAACCTGAAGCCATTTCATAGCAATGAAGAGCATTCTTGATAGCTTGTGGTTCCACCTGAGTAGCTTCGCAAACAAACAACTTGTCATCAGCATACAAAAAATCTTGAATGGTTGGTCCCGAGCAATGTAATTGAAATCTAGTATTCAGTGACTGTTTCTTTGTATAGTTCATGATGTGAACCAGCACCTTTGTACCAATAATGAATAAGAAGGCTGATAGAGAATCACCTTGTCTCAACCCTCTTTGCGGGTGTACAAGTCCATGTATAACTCCATTTACAACGACAAAGAAAGAGACATAAGAGATATGGAACATGATCAAGTTAACCCAATTGCTTGAGAATCTAAGTTTAAGTAGCATTATCTCTAGGAATTTCTATTTAATCTGGTCGTAGGGCTTGGACATATCCGTTTTGACAGTCATGAAGTTCCTTTGTCCTATTTTGTTTGTGTGCAAGTGGTGAAAGTTCTTGTGTGCCAGCAATATGTTATCTGATATGATTTGACCTGAGACGAAAGCTTTCTAAGTCTCTGATATGAGTGCGTGTAGTAATGGTTTTATTCTTAGGACAATGATCTTTGATACTATCTTGTAAATAACTGAGCAAAGGCTGATGAGTCTGTAGTCTATCATTCAAGTTGGCTTGTCTGTTTTTGGGTTAGTATTATGTGTGTGTAGTTCCATTCAGAATGGAAGTAACAATTCCTAAAGACAAATATATTGGATCTCATGTGTTATACATTCCCCTAATATGTGCTAATAGTGTTGAAAAAATGTGTTTGTCATTCCATCAGGACAAGAAGAATTGTCACCACGGATACTGAAGGTAGCTTGTTTAACTACTGCCAAGGATACTTCCTTTAATAGTAAATTATTCATCTTAGTAATTACCTTTGGTGTCAATGTTTGTAGTATGTCTTTGATTTCCTTTGGGTTGGAGGAGGTTAACATATCCTAGAAAAAATCTGCAGCTATGCTTCCTTTCGAGCCTTCTAAGTTAGTGAGTGTGTCCATTTTTGTCTTGTAAACTTAGTATGTTATTCCTAAGCTTATGTGCTTTATCTTTATTATGAAAGATTGAAGTGTTCATGTCTCCTTCAACAAGCCATTTCTCCTTGCTCTTTTGTTTATAGTTGGTTTCATCCTTCTTACTTTGAATCTCCAATTGGGACTTGATTCTTTGTAGTGTTTCATAGTTTGGTTTAGCCATAGTTGTCTCAGATTCTAATTCTTTCTTAAGCTGATCTATAGCTGAAGTAGAGCTTGTGTTTACCCCCTCTTTTTCAATTTCGATATTGCTACTCTGTAGTCATGGATATGATTACATATTGATTCATTGTCCTTATTCTTATTCCTATTCCAAGTTGTTCTAATAATACTTTCAAAGTTCTGCTTCCTTATCCACCGCTTATCAAAACAAAATTGTTTCTGGAATTTATGAGTCTCCAATACAAATATAGTGAAAAGTGGTCTATGATCTGAGCCCATGAAAGTCCATGTAGTGTGGGTTGGTTCTTGGTATAAATGCAAACAGCTCTCTGTTGCTAAAACTACGATCCAACCTTCATTGTACCTAGTAGTCATGTATGTGACTTGCCCATGAGAAGGTCAATCTGAGATCAAGTTTTTGAAGTTTTGAAAAGATGATTCTGGCCTCGATGGTCCACCAACCTTGTCATCATTAGAAAAGATTTCACTGAAGTCTCCTAGTAGTATCCAAGCCTCATTCATCATAGCTCTAATGCTTAGTATAATCCCAGATTTGTTGCCTTAAGAACTTACTTGGGTTTCCATACACAAAAGTTGCATAGATCAAGTACTTCCCCAACAAGATTCTTGTGTCCATGATATTCTTATTAGCTTGTAGAAGATGCAGGTTCATCTTATTCTTCCATAGTAGTGCTAATCCCCACTAAGGCCGTCTGGATCTACCAGTAAACATTTGTCGTAACTCGTCCAATTTTTTACTAATTCAATATATTCCTTGTTGTTCTTCGTTTTCATGAGAAACATGATGTCCAAAAACAAGTAGCACTAATTTTATTTAGGCGTCAAACTGTCAAGGTGTTTCTCAATCCTTAATAGTTCCAACTTAGTAAACTCATTGGGCTTCGAGTGGCTTAAGGAGAGCCAGCATACCCATTTCAGATTGCATAGGAACCAATGCATCTGTATCTAACTTTGTGCACGCCTTGATATGCTCAGTAAGAGATCTATCATCTGCAGTTCTCTTATGATACTGGATACACTTTTCTTGTGTTGGTAGACTACCCTCTTTTCTTGATCTAGTAGAGGAGCATAATTTTACTATTTCCTTAGACTTTGAGGGCCTTTCTGCACAAGTGCCTACAGTTGAGTTCCCCTTGATAGTTGAGTCCTCCTTGACTGATGTTTGATCCGTTTTCTTGTCTGTATCAATGCCAAGGTTAGACTGGCCTGAAATTGGAGTCTCTTTAGATGATTTTTCTCCTGAATAATCATTGGAGGTTAGGTGAGATGTGTCCTCTATGGGTCTTGAATCCATAGCTTTCCCTATTTTGAAGTCAGTTTTCTTGTGTTAGGATCACCCTTGTTTCCACTGCATTTCTACTTATCGTGAAGTACTTGCGACAAGATATGCATAGTTTTCTTACTCTTTCATACTTAAGTTTTATTCCATTATTGTCCCATAAGGAAATCTGAAAGACCTTGCTTGCCACAACCCGGTTGTTCAAATCGAAAAGCACTTTAACTTTGACAAACTCATGTAGGTGAGATATCTCTGGATCGTAATCAATCTCCAAAACTTCGCCTAATGTATTTGTCACGGCTATGAAGAGGTCTTTCGTGTAGTTCTCAATTAGAATGTTGGTAAGTCTGATCCAGATGGGGATTAGTTCTAGATTCCTTGGGTTAAAATTTGTATCCTTTTTGCCACAAACACTTCCAAATCATCAAAATTTCAGTACGGGAATTTGATTACCTCATCCAGTGAATCAGCTGATGGGAATTTAAACTGAAAGGATTCTTCTGAGATCACTCTGCCAGTAATTTGTTTTGCAATCTTCGCATGCACAGTAAGGTGAGCATCAAATTAGCGATGTTCTATTTTTTTGGGTTTAATAATCTTCCAACTATGATGTTTTGATCTTTGTTGCATGTCAAGTAGTTATCATTTGACGGGATATCAATTGTGGTGTCTACGTTAATGGCCATTTATCACATCACTTGGATAATCAAAGAGTTTGCTTCCATCTCAGAAGCAGCGAGGTAAAGCTTGATGAACAAAGTACTTGCGGAGCAGAGGATTTTAGTACTATCAAGTTCGTAGATTTGGACTAGTGAGAATAATGCGCTTCCAATTGTGACTGAGTTTAGGATTTTGTGGTGCGAGGGAGATGAAAGTATTGCATGCAAGGTGATGTTTGAGAGATAAATGATTGATGCGATGATTTGGATATTGTCACGAGCAATCAAATAATATTAGAAAGCTCAGAAAAGCTTATTAGGAAAGAGTTACTTAACCAGAGTATGGCGGAGGAAACTGGAATCAATTGATCCGGTGGACATACTCAATTTGCTCAGACGGATGAGAGGAGGAAGATTATCTCCAAGATACACTACTGCTAATTTTAGTTGAGATTGAGGCATAAATGTGCAATGTATATGTTCATTTTTTAAAAATTTTAATCATAAACTATCTAAGCCCCAGTTAAAAATCTAAGTTTAAATCATTTTTACTTATTATAAAAGTTTAAAAGTTATAAAATATAGTTGTGTTCCACGGCAATGTAAAATTAGTGAAAAGAAAAATATCAATTATGAGTTTGGGACCAATATGAATTTTGAGCCCATTTCATACGCAGAAAAAAAAAGACGACTTTGAATATTCCGCAGTCCACCCTGCGGCGACTTAAAAAACACGAAGACTTGGCAGAAGACTATTAAACCTCTAGGGGTAATATTGTAATTAAACCAAATGACTTGGAGTCAGCTTTCTTCATTGCTATAAAACCAAAGAACAATTTTCCCCAAACCATGGCCTGTGAGTGAGAAACAAAGATTCTGAAAATGGTGTTATCTCAAACTAAGTTCAATAATTTATGCCTCTTCCTCTTCTCTATACTCACTCTTGCTCCTTTGGCTTTCTCCGAGATATTCTTTGAAGAGCATTTTGAAGGTGAAGTATATATCTATGAAACACTCTTCTCTCTCTTTCTAAGTAACAAAACAGTGATTTGTAATCGGTTTATGTTGTCTTTTGAATTTGTTGCTATAATCAGTAACTAGCAATTTCCTTCTTTAGATCTTGCCTTGTTTAGAATAGTAAAGATTGTGAAGCCAAATCCATTCCTCACTAGAATCTTCTAGAATTTCTATTTCTGGTCAATTTAACTATTACTTATTGATTCTGGATTTTCTCTCTTTCTTTCCTTTTTCTCGTTTCTGTTTATAGAAATCTGTAATTGACTTTAGTAAGATGTGTTCAGGGGGATGGAAAAGCAGGTGGGTTTTATCTGATTGGAAAAGGAACGAAGGCAAAGCCGGAACCTTTAAGCACACTGCTGGAAAATGGCCCGGTGATCCTGATAACAAAGGTTACTCCTTTTGCCGACACTTGATTGCTTATCTATCTTAATTTCTAATTGGAGACGAGCTCAAGGCCTTCACTTGAGTTCTCAAGTGTACTGATTTTCCATCTTTGAAGTTAGAACCTTTATATGTGATTCAACTTAGCACTATTTTTCTTCATTTGTGTAGGTATCCAGACCTATAATGATGCCAAACATTATGCGATTTCTGCAAAGATTCCAGAGTTTAGCAACAAAAACCGGACTCTTGTTGTCCAGTACTCAGTCAAGATGGAACAAGACATAGAATGTGGTGGCGCTTACATCAAGCTCCTCTCTGGCTATGTTAACCAGAAGCTGTTTGGTGGTGATACTCCTTACAGGTAATCTTGTGCCTTATATCTTATTGCTTTTTCAATTAGCATCATCAATTCCTAGAAGGTAATATGTAATCTTAGTCAAGTTCACTTATGTCGTAGCTGCTATGAGACCATAGTTGGAAGAACAATGATGAGAATCTGTTGATTTGTGGAAATGTGGAGATGGTTTTGGATTCAGTGAGCTATTGACATGATTGATTAATTGAGTGCAGGGTGTTGTGTTTGAAGATTCTCATTAGTGCTTGTTTTGCTATGCAGCCTGATGTTTGGACCAGATATATGTGGAACGCAGACGAAGAAGCTTCATGTCATTGTTTCATATCAGGGACAGAATTATCCAATTAAAAAGGATTTGCAATGCGAAACAGACAAATTAAATCATTTTTACACATTTATTCTGCGGCCTGATGCTTCTTACAGCGTTCTGGTTGATAATAAAGAGAGAGAATTTGGCAGTATGTACAATGACTGGGATATTCTTCCTCCAAGGAAGATAAAGGTTAAGAATGCAAAGAAGGTAACTATTTGGGTGTTTATAAGGTTTCCAAGAGCCCTTTTTAAATGCTATGTAAAGTGCTAATCCAAACATTTGCAAGATTTGATTGTCTGTTCCACTTGGCTTTAGCTATAATGAGTTATGATGCGATAAATGGGTTAAGGTTTTGATCTGAGCTAAGAAGGGCATTTACAGTACATTCCTTGAATCATTTTACATTGATATAATTTACCAATCTGTTTTTGCAGCCAGAGGACTGGGATGATAGAGAGTATATTGATGACCCCAATGATGTCAAACCCGAGGTAACTTGTTTAGTTAACATGGTAGCAATCTAGAAAAATACAAAATGTATTGAGAGGAAACTATTAAAGTTCCACTGTTAACTTGGTTTGATTTGGGCAACTGGTTCTTCCTTTGTTATATGACCAGGGTTATGATTCTATTCCGCGTGAAATCCCAGATAAAAATGCTAAAGAGGTATGTATTGTTAAACTGGATTCTTGTAGTGATTATTTTATATTTATCTTCTAGTTGAAGTCTCAGATCCATCATTCTTTCTTTGTGTTAAGTAACTACAAATTTTGAAGTTATGATTCTTTGTATGAAACTCATTGGTCTGTGATAGTGTTAAGCTTTATGTCTTGTATCTGTTTCTCCTTGTTTAGCCTGAGGATTGGGACGAGGAAGAAAATGGTCTCTGGAAAGCCCCAAAGATCCCAAATCCTGCATACAAAGGTCCTTGGAAAGTAAAGGTAATTAATTTGGCAAACATCAATGCTTCTACAAATCAATTCTTCTTCTACACCATTTGACATTTTCTCAATACATTACTTTCCCACAGAGAATCAAGAACCTAAACTACAAGGGAAAATGGAAGAACCCATGGATAGATAATCCAGGCATGTGTCAGTCTATGTAACGTGTGTATTTTCGTTTTGGGATGGATTTCTTCTTGTAGAACTAAGCTTGAGAATTCTTGGCTTTCCTCAGAATTTGAAGATGATCCAGATCTTTATGTTCTAAAGCCTATTAGATATGTAGGCATTGAAGTATGGCAGGTAAGTTCCAGAGCTTTCTTAACGTCTGTCCAGTATTAACTTTTATATAATCACACTCTATCACCGAACATAGTTGAACATATGTATAACTGTCCGTGTAAATTTGTTCATCTTTACGAATATAAGCAGCTTATACTTCAATAGTCCATGAAATATATTAGGGTGGAACTTTTTGGAATAACAGATATAAACAGAAAACTATCAGATAAAAACCCTTGTTTAGTGGAGCTTATCTTGTGCAGTTGATGAGATATTGATGTTAATACTGTAGGTGAAGGCTGGTTCAATTTTTGACAATATCTTAATCTGCGATGACCCGCAATACGCAAGAAGCATTGTGGATGACTATTTTGCCCAGCACAGAGAGGTACATTTCCAAACCTTTTTGGATATCTTCTTTGCTTCTGTTTGTATAAAATCAAAGAAGTTATCCAATCTGACAACTGTGTAGTAATTGCAAATTAGAATTTCTGCATGACTATACATAGAAAATGTCTTATCAGTGGTTTGATATGCTATATACTCTTGCTGTACACACCAGTCTGAGCAGGAGTTATTTGCGGAAGCTGAGAAAGAAAAGAAAGCTAGAGAAGATGAGGTTAGTAGTTTACAAACAAGTTATGGTTTCATGGACTAGTCTTCTATGATTGTCTTACTGATGAGCATGGCAATACAAATTGACATTTACAGGAAGCTCGGATAGCGAGAGAAGAAGGTGAACGTAGACGAAAGGAAAGGGACCACCGGTATGGAGACAGGAGGAGACGTTACAAACGCGTAAGTACATCTTGAGACCAAATCAAATCTATAGTTTTTATCCTTCTCAAGTTTGTTCATTTGAGGGAATAAAGTGAGTGACTATGTTGAAAAATGGTTTGTTCTGTGTTTGCAGCACAATCCACGTGATTACATGGATGATTACCATGTAAGTGGTTTTCTATCTCAATCATAAGGTTTTTTTTTATGCATTTTAGTACTCAAATCATCTTCATAGTTCTAGAATTGTAAAATTGTTTGATTGTGTTTTTTTTTTTGTGTGTAGGACGAGCTGTAAGTGGCAGTGGTGGGCATTTGGCAAGCATTGGGAAATTTTCTGTTTGGTTTCTTGTCTGTGATTATAATTTGTAGACCATTAAGTATTCATAATGTATTTTGGAATGAGAACTGTAATATGCTTTGAATATTCACAAACGTTGATGAATAGACCAAGTTGATCGAATTCTATTAGAAAAAACAGATGATTAAGATCTAGATGATGACTAGACCAAACAATTTCGAGAAAGAGATTGAACTCACAGGCGAATGTGTTGGTCAATGAAGACATGACTCTACGACATAATTAGAAACTTCTGAAAAAATGTTATAGAGCTTCATTCTATAACTAATCAGGCTGAGGAGGAGTTAAGTCGGATAATGGCTTGGAGTAGAAGTCGGTTTTCCAAGTTGTTTAGATTCTATTCTATCATATCTTTACATTTTCCATTGTTCTTGCTACTAGGTTTTCCAGTTCTTTCTTATATAAGGCATTGCTAAGCCTTAGTTTTCGTTACGCTTATGTTCAATTGTTTTATGAGTTTCTCTAAGTTCTCTCCTTAGCTATCAAAGTGTGATAAGCAAGGTAATCAATCATTTGTTCTTCTGTGAACTTTGTTTTGAAGTTTTATCAGTTCTTTCAGTAAAGTATTATTCAGTTAAGAGATCCTTCTCTAATTTTCGTTATTAAAGGAATCAGAGCCACTTTTTCCTCGGATTATGATCATGGTTACAACACGAAACACAAGAAAGGAGATCGAGGCACAAGAAACTGAGGTCACAATAGAATCTCGACTTGAAGCACTAGAGCAGCTAGTGGCGGTACAAGGGACTCAGTTGGGTGATCAGTTGGATAAGAGCTTTTCTGAGATATTTGAAGTCATGAGGCGTGCGTTGCCACCTCCTGGTAATAACTCCAATACAATTGACACAACACAAAATTCCAGTCTCTTTAAACCATATGATCAATTACTTATTGACCAAGGTAACGACACGACACTAGCACCACTCACATGTTCTTATGTGGGTGTTACTCGGCTTGGTAAAGTAGAATTTCCATGGTTTGAAGGTATAGGATTTTGTGAGTAGGTATTTAAGGTGGATGAGTTTTTGGACATTGATGCTACTCCAGAGAATCTAAAGGCCCGTTTGGCTTTGATTCACTACGATGGTGATGCAGCTACGTGGCATCGCTCTTTTATACAGTCTAGCACATGGTTGGTGGTGTTAAGAAATTGGGATTCTTATAAGGCTCTATCGACAGAACGATTTGAGGATGTAATTAACGATCCCATAGCCAAATTAAAAGATTTGTGGGACATAGTTGAATATCATGCACGATTGAAAATATCAAAACGAGAGTGGACTTTCCAGAGAAATACTTAGTGAATGTGTATCTAGCTGGTCTTAGACGTGATACACAAATGCATGTACGGATGTTTCAGCCACAAATGGTGATACATTATTTTCTCCTTGGACGATTGTTTGAAAAAGCAAACCCACCTGTTAGATTACTAAGTTCATGGTCGAAGAATGCTTTTTCTTCAAAAGACGTGGTACCCTTAAAAAGGATTTTGGGTCTAAGAAGGAGATAACTCAAGTAGCTGCAATAAGTAGCAGATGAACAAGGTCTTTATCTGCTGCGGAGATGAGTGAACGACGAGCTAAAGGCTTGTGTTATCTGTGCGATGAGAAATACACTACTAAGCACTACCTCACACACAAGACCGCTAAAGTTTTCAATGTAGAGATCAGTAGTGAAGAGTTAGAGTGAAAAAGATAGGTTTGTGGCTGAAGTCATTGCACAACCAGAGGTTTCAGTTTGTGTTGTGTCAGGTGTCACTGATTTTCAAACCATGAAGGTAAAAAAAATTCATGGGAAACACAGTTCTGTTTGTGCTGATTGATTCTGGCTCCGGTCACAATTTCATGGACCCGAAGATAGCTACATTACTTAAGTGTAAGGTTGACTTTATGGATGGTGCTACGGCTAAGGTAGCAGATGGAGGGAAATTAGCAATTCAAGGACAGCTCAAAGACTTTAAATGAAGCTACCAACATCACACTTTTGTGAACAACTTCATGCTCATTCCCCTTGGAGGTTGGGACATTGTGATGGAGTTCAATGGTTGTGTACTTTGGGCAAAATTGGCTGGAACTTTACTACACTATAGATAAGATTTCAATTGAATGTAAACAAGCAGTGTTGAATGGATTAAGCAAGTGTCAGTTAGTGAGGTGAAATTGCTAAAATACAAAAAGAAAAACGAAGAGCAGGATCAATTTTCTTTGGTTTGTGCACAAGAATCTTCTACAAGTTGTAGTATGCTGTTGTGTTCGATTCAGAGTGACGATTCAGAGGAGACAGAGAGCCAATTATCGCTGAGTTAAAAGAGGAATTCAAGGATATGTTTGCTGAACCAAAAATGTTACCACCACCACAAGAGAGTCACACCACCGAATTCCACTTGTAGAAGGAGCAAATCCTATCAATCAACGACCTTATCGTTATGTTTTGTATCAAAGGGACAAGATTGATAAAATAGTCTCAAAGATGTTGGAGAGTGTGATACATCCTAGTTTGACTCTGTTTGCTTCACCCGTCGTACTTGTCAAGAAGAAAGATGACACATGGCGATTATGTGTAGACTTTCGGAGCTTGGACAATCTGACTATCAAGAATATATTCCTCATTCCGTTAATTGAAGACTTTTGGGTGAGCTTGGTGGAGCAAAATGGTTTTAAAAGATCGACCTTCGAGCTGATTATCATCAGGTGCGAATGGATTCTAGAGATGTTCATAAGACTGCATTCAAGACACATAATGGACACTATGAATACCTTGTTATGCCTTTTGGCTTAACAAATGCACCAGCTATGTTTCAAAATCTCATGAACATGGTTTTCAAACCTTTTCTCTATCGGTTTGTGTTGATCTTCTTTGATGATATCTTGGTTTACACCCTTTTTTGGCAGATCATATTTCTCACTTGCGTTAGGTTATTGAAGCTCTTTGCAAAGGCAAGCAGATGTGAATTTACAGTGTCAAGGGTCGGATATTTTTGGGTCATTACATTGACATCAAAGGTGTTTCTACTAATCCAGAGAAGGTTAAAGCAGTGCAAAACTGGCTGAGCCCAACAACATCAAAGCTCTACGTGAGTTCCTTGGTTTGGCAAGCTATTATCGGTGTTTTGTGCAACACTTTGGTACTATTGCAGGACGGTTAACAGCTCTCACTAAGAAGGACTCGTTGCCAATTGTTGAGACAGATGCTTCTAGTTATGGTCACTCTAAGCTAATAGATATAAGCTAGAGGTCAATCCACTCATTGCCAATTGGTTTTGAGTTGGAAGTCCATAATTTATCATGGTATCAGAGCCCAAGTTCTGGTCCATCAGACACACTACCAAAAGTTTGTTGTGGGTTTGGCCTAACATACATGTATCATGCGGATACGTATGTTGTGATCTTTCGAGATGTTTGGTTATAGCACCTATCATCTTATTTTTGTAGCTGTTCTTTCATCCCCCTATCTAATGAGGGAATTGAGCTGGTGAATCATAACTTATTTATTGAGTGATCCCCTTGTAAGTGTTGCCAATGCCATTGATTAGTGATTGAATTCCTATTCACTTAATATTCCTCTGATGTTATCAAGGGGACGTGTTAGAATGTGATTGATATCCCACATTGAAAGTTGGGGGTCATTTTAACCTAATATATACTCCCTCCGTTTCATAATAATTGTCGTTTTAGGATTATTTTTTGTTTCAAAATAAATGTCGTTTTAAATTTACGATGTAACTTTTAACATAAATAGTATAATTTAACCTTATTATTAACCAATAAGAAAGAAGGAATATCAAAAGTCAACAAGTTTTTAGGGGTATAATAGAGTTTTAATATGTTTCCTTAATTTGTGTGCAAAATGCTAGAATGACACTTATTATGAAACAGAGGGAGTATAAGCTAGGGGTCAATCCACTCATTGCCATTTGGTTTTGAGTTGAAAGCTCATAATTTATCACGGTATCAGAGTCCAAGATTCTGGCTCATCAGACACACTACTAAAACTCTGTTGTGGGTTTGGTCCAACATGCATGTATCATGCTGATGCGTATGTTTTGGTTTTTTGAGATATTTGGTTATACCACCTATCATCTCGAGAGGGCGTGTTAGAATGTGATTGATATCCCACATTGAAAGTTGGGGTCATTCTAACCTAATATATATAGGCTAGAGGCCAATCCACTCATTGCCAATTGATTTTGAGTTGGAAGCCCATAATTTATCACTTTGAACCATTTTTCTGTCAACAACTTTTTTAGGTGACTTAATGAACACATCGGAGACAACTGAAGGCAGCGACATAGAAGTGCGCACATTACCAACCAGAATCTTGAGTTGGGAAACATGAAAAACTGGATGAATGTTAGAGGAGGAAGGTAAATCAAATTTGTAAGCGACCTTTCCACGCTTATCAATGATATGATAAGGGTCATAGTAACATGGACTGAGCTTCTGGTTGGATCTTAGCACCACTGGTTTCTGTCTGTAAAGTTGAAGCTTCACATAAACCTAGTCTCCAATCTCAAATTCTCTCTCTGTCTTGTGCAAGTATGTATTCTATTTCATGCGGTGTTGAGCACGCATTAGATGAAACTTCAAGACTAGCAACATGTTTCCCCGATCCTACAAACTTTGAGCAATAATAACTACCTTGGATTCACTTGGAAGATATGGTAAATGCATAGGAGGCGGTTAACCGTACATGATTTCATACAGAGTGGGCTGTGTTGATGTGTGATACTTGGTGTTGTACTAATATTCGGCAAGAGGCAGCCATTTACTCCATAAGTGGGGACGATCACTTGACATGCATCTCAGATACCTTTCCAATCCATGATTGACCACTTCTGTTTGACCATCATTTTGAGGGTGATAACCACTCAAAAATTTAAGCTCTACTCTTTGAAGTTTAAAAAATTCCTTCCAAAACTTGCTCAAGAAAACAGAATCTCTAACCCAACACCTAAAGAGAGGAGGAAACGCTTGCGCCTTTAATAGCTTATCCATGAAATCCCAACAAATAGTATCAAAAGTTTCCGGATGTCAACCTTTAACATACAACCTTGCTGCGCATTAAGACTCTCATAGTCCTTAATGAGTTATACTGCTAGTAAGACATTATCACCCAAGTTTCTACCTTTATGAAAAGCCACCTGGTTTGGCGAGATTGAGAGCAATAAGATAGGTTTTAGACGGTTGGCTATGATCTTTGAAATTACCTTGTAGATGAAGTTGCAATAACTTATGGGCCTTAAGTCGGAAAGCTTTGTTGCTTCAAGGATCTTTGGAATCAAAGAGATGTACATGGCATTGAGGTTCTTCAGCAGTCTCCTATTACGAAACAACTATTAAATAGCATTGATAACTGTCGGCCCCACTATAGACCAAGAGCTCCTTAAGAACTCTGTCGGGTAGTTGACGGGACTAGGGCTCTTAGAATAAGCCATACCAAATACTGTTGCCATGATCACCCCCTCCATAACTGGTTTGGGAAGCTCTGCACCTTGCACTTTCGTGCAACAAAAGGGTAAAAGCACCTGAATGTCTGATAATGCACAGGGGAGGTAGATATATCAAATTCACCAAGTACATTGTGATATTAAAAGACAACATGCTCCTTGATCACCTCAGGGGTGGTAAAAAGCTGATTTGAGCCTAAAAATAAGAAGTGGATATGATTCCAGACAGTGCGTTGTACCAAGGATATGTGAGAAAAGGAGGTATTCTTATTACCCAAACTCAACCATTGTACACGTGATTTCTGATGGAAGAATTTTTCCTCTGCAGTTACCAACTCTGACCAACGCTTCCTGGCTAACCACTCAGCCTCAACAACCGCATTAGAAGGGTCAGATAAAAGCATGATCTGCAGAGAAGATAGAGTGGACGTTTGATCCCTTACATGCTTAGAGATATCACTGTAATGGTCTGCATTAAGACAACGCAAAGCTGGTTTGAGGAGCTTTAGAGAACGAAGGAGCTTATAGTGGTTTGAACCAACAATGAGCTCTGGATGCCAAGATTCTGCAACAACATCAGAGAATGAATGATGATCAGATGTGTGAGCAAAAAATTTGAAGGGTTTCTTAACAATCCGATTAAGTCTTGGCATGTGGAACACAATGGGAGTATGATATTGTAGTGGCTCCAAATATTCTGCAAAGGAATCTGGGTGGGAGGTAGACCAGAGCTGATTGAAAAAATGTGATCAGTTTTCTTCGCAACAGGGTTGTCATGACGTTTGTTCCACTAAGAAAAATGAGATCCCTTACTTTGAGCCCCAAACAGCACAGAGTCTTGGAGGGCCATAGAAATATTTGATATACCCACTGAGTCTGTAGCCAATGAATTGTAGTCAAAGTGCTGCGAAAGGCGAAATATCTGATGGAAATCTCCCAACACTGCTCATGGACAGTAAGAAACCAGAGATGAGGAGTCAGTAAGGACAAGTTCTTCCCAAAGAGACTGTCTCTGGTCAATAGTATTGAATCCATAGATGAACGAGATGGTGAGATATAGTTGGTGAGCAAGGATAAGACTCCACATGTTATCATCTGGGCTGAGGAATAAACTGTAACCATTATACTGAGGTCCCAAACTATAGAGATGTGCGGTGATCTCAAAGTGCTCAAAATTTTCTACATGCTTCCAACCTCTTGGAATTTTATAATTAATCCTACTAGCATTGGTGGACTGTACAAGAGTTTCCACAAATGCATCAGAAAGTAGATTGTGAGTGGTGGTCCAATTCTTGGTCATTCTTTGTCTTCTATGGCTATTGACCCCTCTCACATTCCACACAAAAAAACAAAAATAATATTAGTTGGAGTTTATAGCCTTGCGGCTACTCTTCTTGCACTGAACCAAGGAGTCACCATGAACCAATTTCAGGATTGTTATATTCATAGGCGGAGAAGTTGTGGCAGACACAATGGTATTGCTCGTGGAAGGCAACTCAAGAGCAAAGTTAGATGCTACAGTCGCTGGCTCTGAGTACTCTGCATCAGACTCCACATGTAATGGTGGCACCAGTAGGGATTGAGTAAAGACAACCACATGAGCAGGTTGAACAGTCAAGAGAGCATTAAAGTCGGATATGGGAGTAATAAAGCCACTAATAGGCTAAGTATGAGAAGAGAAACCAGAGTTGGGCACGGGGGCATATGCAGGTGATAGAGTAGTATGAGAAGCCTGAACCTGATTCCTAGTGCGGGATCGTCCATGGAGGGAGTGATTAGAATTGCATTTCCCGGGGCTAGATGAGCGCATACTTTTCCTTCTCGAAGGGGGAGGAAGAGGACCTTGTGGGCAGTGAAGGAAGTTATGACCAAAATTTTGACAGTGAGAGCATTTTGGGGGAAGCCACGGGTAGGTTACATCGATCTCAAACTCTCGTCCATCCTGGTATCCAGAGACAATCTGGTTGTGGAGGTTAATAGTCAGGTTTACCTCTACAACAACCTTGGCGACCTCAAACGTGTCTCTGCGAGCAGACTCAAGAAGAACTAAGATGGATTGGCCAATGACAATAGTAAGTCTACTTAGACTTTCTTTGTTGAAGAGAAGATAGAGAACTCTCCTAAGCTCCACTGTAACTTAGGCTCTAGTGAGTGGCTCTGCGACATGAGCAACATCTGGAGACCATTCAGCAACTAACATGGGGAATCCTGCGATATTCCACATGGTGCGACTTAGGATGATCGATTGAGTGCTAGAGTTAGGGACTTTCATTAAGAAGTCTCCCTCTTTGAGCTTGTGGATGACGATCCGAGGACCCCTCCTTGCCTAAATAGCACTAATAACTCTGATTATGCGTCCCATGTCCGGTGGGTGACCAGGGAAACAAGCGAAGACATGAGCAGCTTCAAGATTTTCATTCAGGATGAGTATGAAGGGTGCACCAGAGAGATGAGGAGTGGGATTTCCTATACTTTTTAGGTGAGAGTCAGACTTAAAGAGATTTTCCCAATTTGGCTATGTAGAAGCTAGGATAGGGTCAACAGCGGGAGGTTCAACCACCAGAGAAAATGAGGAGGGAGAGTGAGCTGCATTAGTCGTCGGCGTAGCGGCTGACGGAAGAGAGGGAGCAATTGTGTTGGCAGGATCAGTGGAAAGCAGAACTGGGCTTCAACAACCGCTGGAGCATCCGCAGACAGAAGAGAGGGTGTGGCAACATTGACGGGATCTATCGATAGCGAGGGGGCTACATGAGAGCCAAATGGGCGCTCCGGCGAAGCTGGAGGGAGAGCAGAACTCTTTCAAGGGCTGCGAGAGGAGATTTAAGGCAAAGGAGAACAGGATGGCGAATTCCGCTCTCCTGAAATCAGAGAGCAATTCCAGTCAAAGAAAGGAGGGGGAACATGGGATTTCGAGATCTTATTTTTCTTCTTGGTCGTCATTAGAAAAGCCACCGTGGGCAGTGCACGCGCATGAAGCATATCTAGGGTTGAAATCGCCTTTGTGATCGCTGCAACATCGCTTTTTAAAACAAAAACTTATTAAACAGAAATCAAAGGAGAAAAACAGGTAAAACGCTAAATAAGTAATTGGAACAACCATTAAATCTTTACCGGCTTAACTTGATCGGTTATCTTCTTTTAGTAAGAAAATCTTTATGTTCTTTTTGGAAGATCGACGTCTGAGAAGAAAGAAAATAAATAGATATCGTTGCCCAAGAAGAAAAAGAAAACAACAGAATTACGTGTATACAGTCTAATAATTTAAAAATCTTTTAACCACAAGATCATTTTCCCACAATCCACACCTGCGTTGAGAAAATATTTGAGTTGAATTCGGTGGGAAGATTTAGCTGCTCATTCCATTATTTGATTAATAAAACCGACAACTATATTACGTAAAATTTATAAAACGTGTTTATAATATCAGTGGTATATCAAATTGTATGTTTACAACTTACAACGTTCTCCAACAATCCCGGGAAGTTATTGACAATTTGAAGAAGTTAATTATGAAGCATCATGTTATGCAGATTGGACAAAGTGCTCATTGTCCCTCTGACATTTTGGTCCATAAAAATGTAAACATATCTGTTTGGTTAGATGCTAATTGAAATATATATTGTAGTAATTTTTTTTTTTTTGTAAAATGGTTGAATATCATGTTTTTTCATTGGAATTCGGACAATAGAAAACCGTGTTGTTCTTTGTAATTATATTAAGAATTTGGAATTAGGTTATAGATATTGACAAACCCAAAATAAACGTTAGAACTAGGATGCTACCCACGCGGACGCATGGGATTATATAATGTTTGAGATTTTAAGTTAATTCTATAATTTTATTAATACAAAATATATGTTGGGAATATATTTATATAGTATAACAAATATTTGGTATTTTTAGAAATATAACAACCAATATGGGCGCAGATTATTTGGAGTTCGAGATATTAAGTAATTTGTAAAGTATTGTAAGGAAAAACTTATGTTGGATATATATATATATATATATATATTTGTTGTACATTCGGTATTTCTTAAAATATAATAATCAATATGATTACGCGCGTGATTATTATATGTTCGAAATGATAAATAATTTGTATATTTTGTATGTAAATAATTTTTGTTGGGAATATATATTTAAATATTCTATTAAAAATTTGGTATTCCCTAGATTATAGCATCCAGTATAATTAATATCATAAACCTATTAAAACGAGGTATGCTATTTGTAAGTTTTTTATTTCAAACTTGAAGTATAATAAATAAAGAAGATGTAGAAATTTTGTTTAATATAAAAATTACATTAATAAAACAATCTAATTAATAAAACTTAGACGAAAACTATGTAGGTAATAATTATTAAAAATTATTTTCAAGAGAAAAACATATATAGAACAGAAAATGTAATGTTACGACAAAAATAGCATAAAGCATATGGATAATTGGATAAAACATGTAGACATTTCTATTTTTTTTCTCTGTAAATTAAAGGAAATAGTAGTATAGCAATTGTTGGGTCCAAATAACATAAAATTGGACTTTGACATTACAAAAAATATAAAACAGATAGTCTTGTCAAGCATAGCCCAAAATGAGAAATTAAATCTTATTCAGTTGAGCTGAATCACAACTGAGCTGAAAGTGAGAATGGAGAGAAAATTGTGAACGTGTGTAAGGTCTTGTTTTACTGATTGAAACAAAAATTAAGGAGCTAAAACAAAATTTTAAAAAAGAAAGTTTTGTAATTATTTACAAATGGAGGTTCCATTTTAATAAGAATAGATGTATCTAAAATAGGCTTTTCGATACTAAAATATAAGATAAAAGGATTACTTATTTACAAAAAAAAGTATTCCTGGACCAAATAGATATGTTTAAGAGTCTTCATCCGCCCGTAAAATATTGTTCCTAGTGACATATTTTCTAAAACAAAATAACATAAACATCTACATTAAGAACCAAGTGGCAAGTGGTATAAACAATCGAGAAGCATATACTATCTTCATATGGACCCTATTGATAAAGGAAGCCCAAAATAGATCCACTAAAAATAATATTCACTTTCTCGACAACATCGACCGACAAACATCAGTCATAAAAGAGTAAAGCAAAAAAAAATATCAACTCACCCGACCGAGTGGTCCTCAAAATTTTAATTTGTCATTTGATTTATGTTCAAATTTACCAAAATCAACGAAACAGAAGAAAATCTTTTATTCCTGCTCAGCGATGAGAGCTCGATGAAGACATAATGTGAGTTTTCGATTTCTAATTTAAATAAAAAGACCCGATTTTGTTTCTAAATTATAGGAATTGACTTTTTCTTAAAACTCATAATACAATTTCAGCTTCAATGATTTCATGATTGTATGAAACAGAGATGTGCATGACGAAACTTTAAGGGTTTTGATAATATGATTTGAAGATAAGGAAAAAAATAATGAGAGGTAAAGCAACCAAGTGTCCGATTGCTTAGATATATATTCATTTCTATACAATCTAAAAGTGCTTTCTTGAGTTTTAAAATCAGTTGATTAAAATAACTTATGTATCAACCAGTTTACTTTGTTGAAGAGACCATTGTTATCAAATCTGTTATAGAAACTGAGTTCTCAAGATCACATTTGTGCAAAGTTAAGGATGGTAGATCATATATGTTTTAGAAATTAGAAACCATATATCCATTTGATTTTCGTTCTCAGAATCTAACTTATTCCTATAGATTTGGTTTGTCTGTAAGAATACGAAATTGAAAGTAATGAAATCAAATATATTTGGTGATATTGTTAATTTTTGACTAAATTGTAGCCCAATTGTTTTGTTTGTTCCAACAGATTAAGGGGTTATAACTATACATTCTTAAATTTGAATAGGGGAAGATGTATCCGCATGAAATAAAAAGGTAAAACCAAAATATCCTAATAGTAGTGTTAACATAGTTGCACCATACGAAACTTTATTTTCATAGAAGAGTTTGAAATTGCTTTATATTGACGTTTTTATGCACCTATTTAGATATCTTTTTTTTTGCTTCCAAAATTAAATGTTTAGGCACCAAAAAATGTGATGATGTCAAAATTATATATAATAAAACGTATAATATTATCTGAAAAAAGGAAATTTTGAAATTACCAAATAACTTAATAAAACAAAGAAACTGAGTTCATAAGATTTAAACTGAAGAACATACTGAAAATAAAATAAATGCAAGACACAAGTTGAATAAACATAAAAAAAAACATCTACAAAAATATTGAAACCTACTTAACTTTCTTGGATTTCTCCTTCTTGATTTTTTTGGGACCAGATTTGAGTTTCTTACTTTCAGTGTTTCCCTTTAATTCATTCATCGTCATGTTACCAATATCATTGCCCACTTCTCCATCAACCTTTCTAGCAGCCGTGTTTATGTCACTTTCATCCACTTTGGTGTCTTCACTAAGTGTTTCATTGCTCACTTTTTGGTTGTTAGATATCTCCTTTTCTACATTAATCACATCACTGACCTTTCGTTTAGAGATAGTTGTTGAGGTAAAGTCTGTTTAGAGATAGGTGTTGTTGNTGTTGTTGAGGTAAAATAAGTAGAATCAGAGAGATCACAACTGTTTGATATCAACATAACTTGGTGCATCAAAATAAACAACTTTGCAAATATTGTGATCACAAACAATATCAAAAATAAAGGATAGGATAGTAAAGTTTAAATTAATAGACACCGACATGATCATCTTTAAGTTCAGAAACTTCTATCTTAATTTGACCGATCAATTCATCCCCAAACCATA
>OVBA01004138.1:0-24726 GCA_900406435.1 Lepidium aucheri | reverse complement strand
GAATTCAACCACGATTTGGCCAGAGGTGTCAATGCCTTTGACTATTAACCCAGCTTTCACGGGTTTTAGATGTTTTGTTGATGCCTCCTGGAAGTCTTCAGACATCTTCTCCGGGATTGGTTGGTTCTGTTTTCCAGACTCGGTTGGAGGAGAGTGTATGGGTGCACGGCAAATTCGGAGAAGTCTATCGGCTCTACATACAGAGGTGGAAGCTGTCCTATGGGCAATGGAGTCTCTGATTACGTTGCAATTTTTAGAGGTGGAGATAGCTACGGATTGCATGGATGTAGTGAAGATAATGTCTTCACCTGAGGAGTGGCCAGCTTTTCAACCCTATCAGGAAGATTTTTTCAGGTTAAAGTCCCTTTTTAGAGTTTTTTTACTACATGTAATTCCAAGATCTCTAAACCATAAATCTGATTCTCTCGCTCGCTCTATTAGAGAGGCAGATTATGGTTTAGTGTTATAATCTTCTCACTCTTAGGTGAAGTTCCTTAATATCATAATTTCGTTGACAAAAAAAAATCGACAAACACCTTAAAATACCACATATTAAAGAGTCGATGCAGAGAAAATAAACTGGCGGAAAATAACACCACTCAACTATTAATAAATGATGGGCATTGAGGCGATGTTTGAGGCAAAACTGACGGTTATTTTTCTTTTTTTGATAACGGTGTTAGGCCGGATTTTGATCGGTGATGGTTCGTGGGGCAAATCCCACTTGCTTTCCCCGACAGTTAATCCCACGATTATCATCTCTGAAGATCGTGGCTTCTTTTCCTCCTTATTTTTCTGGGAGAGACCCTTTTATAAATCCCATTTTCAATTTCCACAAATCTCTGCAAATCTCAATTTCACAACCACTTTGTTCATTCGCTACTCTAATTTAATTTTCAAAATGGCAACAAATATGCATCGGGCGCTACAGGATCTCGATCTTGGGGTGGAGGAGGAGTTGATTACGCTTCCGACACAGGTGATTAACCAAGCGGTGGCTAACAATCATTTTATCATTATTGGAAGGCCAACTATTCCAAGGAGGCAAAATATTCGAGCCTTGCTATCTACTATGCCAAGAGTATGGGGTCTGATTGGGGCTATCATTGGAAGTCCTTTGGACGGTGGTCAATTCCAATTTGTTTTTCAGACCGAAGAAGCAATGGAATATGTGTTAAGAAGAGGACCTTGGGCTTTTGCTGATCGGATGTTGTTGTTGCAGCGTTGGCTTCCGTCTATGCCAAACCACATGCTCGACTTCATTGCCTTTTGGGTTCAAGTGAGCGGTATTCCTCTTCAGTTTCTAAGCCGTGAAGTTGTGATACGTATTGGCAGAGCATTGGGACATCTATTGGATATTGAATACTCATCCGATTCTGTTCAACGAGTGGAGTTTGTTCGGATTTGTATTAATTGGGATATTAATCAGCCCCTTCACTTTCGCAGACGATTCCAGTTTCAAGAAGGTGAGACCATGATTTTGAGTTTACGTTATGAACATCTTCGGGGATTTTGTGAGGTGTGTGGCATGCTTACTCATGACACAGGTGCATGCCTGATCACCAACGATGGTGCGGTTTCTTCATCTGAGGAAGATCATGATGAAGGTGATAATGATGAGTATCATCCTCCACCGGCTCCGGTACACATTGAAGAGCTCGTTGATGAACCAATTCCTGAGAATGGTTCAATTACAGCTGCTAAAAATCAAGGCTTATTTCTTAACAGCCCACAACGAATGCAACTTGATGATGAGGCACGAGATACTGAAAATGTTGAAGTTACAGATCCGATTTCTCATGGAACTGTATCAGAAACTTCAATGGAGATGTTGCACTTGTCGGAGGCAAGTCGTAAAAGGAAGTTCTGTGATGATGATGGAGCCACGACTTCATCCTCTGGAATTCAAAAAGCTAAAGCTGATGTGGACTCTCCTTCGACATCAGCTAACATCTACAAGATTCAAGGTTTGGTGGAACCTAAACCACCCAATGAGAAATGAATACAGCAGTTTGGAACTGTCAAGGTTTGGGTGTAGACCTGACAGTTCGACGCCTTAGAGAGATACAACATAAGTATCAACCGGACGTTCTATGCCTTATCGAGACCAAGAAGAATGATGATTATCTTCGACATCTCTGTTTTTCACTAAATTTCGACAACTGTTTTATGGTTCCTCCTCAGGGCCTTAGTGGTGGATTAGCCATCTTTTGGAGGAATCCCGCTTTTATTTCTGTTAATTTTCATTCTCAGCATTTAATTGACTGTACTTTATCTTTTAATGAAATTTCCTTTCATTTTTCGGTTTTGTATGGTCCAACAACTTCGCTTCATCATAATTGTCTACGGGAAAGATTATAGAGGATTGCGACTACTCGCACAACACCTTAGATTATAGTAGGCGGCTATAATTCGATTAAAGGTAATCATGAAAAAAAAAGGTGGTCCACGCCGACCTGAAACAAGCTTTCGGGATTTCCTGCGAATGGTGAATTTTTGTGATCTACATGATATTAAATCTATTGGCGATAGATTTTCATGGAGGGGCAGACGTTATTCTCATGATGTTTGGTGTTGCCTAGATCGAGCAATAGCCAACAATCATTGGTTGAATTTATTCCCAACAGCAGAGGTGGAGTATCTTCCTTTTGAAGGATCCGATCACAGGCCATTCATGGGGCCAATTCAGATATGATAAGCGACTATTTAACAAAGAAGAATTTAAAGATACGGCAGTCAAGGCTTGGAAAGAACATGGAGAAGGAGCAACACTCCTTACGCGTATAGCGAAATGTCAATGTTCAATTTCTCGGTGGAAGAAACATCATAAAACCAACTCGGCCCATCAAATAGAGCTACTTAAGGCCCAGTTGGAGAGGGCTATGACAACAACCGAGTATAATACTCCAGCTATAAGTCAACTTCGTATCGATCTTCAAAAAGCTTATAAAGAAGAAGAAGATTACTGGTACTTAAAAAGTAGAAAGCAATGGCTCTGCTCGGGTGATCGGAACACGAAGTATTTCTATGCTTCAGTTAAACAACGCCAATTGCGGAACCGAATTTTATCCATAGAAGCAATGGATGGTTCCATTAAATGTGGTCAACAAGCAATAGGAGATGAAGCCGTTCGATTCTTCATGTCCCTATTTCAAAGTTCTAGAAGCGCAAATACAGATTATTCACATATCTTCCAAGGTTTCCAAAGGCGAGTGAATTTGGACACTAATCTTGAATTAACAAAGCCAATTACAGCAGATGAAATTGAACAAGTGGTGTTTGCTATTGGAGAAGATAAAGCTCCGGGTGCAGACGATTTAATTGGTGCTTTTTATCGACAATTTTGGCAGGATATTAAAGACGAAGTTATTTGTGAAATCAAGGGATTCTTCAATAGTGGAACTATGCCACCGGAGTCAAACCACACCAATATTTGTATGATCCCAAAAACTTCAACAACAAAACAAATGTGTGACTTCCGTCCAATAGCTTTGTGCAATATGAGATATAAAATCATCTCCAAAATATTGGTTGGCAGATTCAAAAGTTATCTTCCCAACATTATCAGTGAAGAATAAGTTGCTTTCATCCCAAGACGCAACATCACCGACAATGTTATAGTGGCGCAAGAATTGTTACACTCTTTGAAGTCAAAGAAGCGATGGGCCAAATCATATATGGCGGTCAAAACGGATATGTCGAAAGCATACGATAGATTAGAATGGTCTTTTTTACGTGAAACAATGCAACACATGGGTTTCTGTGACAGATGGATTCAATGGGTCATGGCATGTGTTGAGTCAGTGTCATACTCGGTTTTAATAAATGGTTCTCCCTATAGTAAATTCTACCCTGAAGGGGGTATACGACAAGGAGACCCTCTTTCGCCTTACCTATTCATCTTATGTGGAGAAGTACTGAGTCACATGCTTAATTCAGCGGCAACAAAAGGAAAAATATGGGGCATAAAAATCAGTCAGCAAAGCCCGATAGTTACTCATCTGCTCTTCGCTGACGATGCATTGTTTTTTTGTCAAGCAAATACACGGTCCTACTCCACAATTATGCACATTCTTAGACTTTATGAGCAATGTTCGGGGAAAATGATTAATTTAAATAAAACTACAATCACGTTTGGTTCGAAAGTCCAAGCATCTACTAAGACTTGTTTGAGGCGTCTACTAAATATTCATAATGAAGGAGGGTCTGGACGTTATCTTGGCCTCCCAGAACACATAGGGCGGAGGAAAAAAGATGTTTTTCGCTATTTAGTGGAAAATGTCCAAAAATGGACTCAAGGATGGAAGGAAAGATTTTTATCTGAAGCTGGTAAAGAAATTTTGCTCAAAACAATAGCATTGGCCCTACCAGTTTATACTATGAATGTCTTCAAATTACCAGTTGGTGTATGCGAACATATCACAAAGGCTCTCTCGCGGTTTTGGTGGTGTAAGAATTCTGATCAGAATCGAATGACTTGGGTATCATGGAAGAGATTGAGCTTTGTTAAAAAGGAAGGTGGTCTGGGTTTTCAGGATATAGAGAAATTTAATAAAGCTTTACTACCTAAACAAGTATGGCGACTATTACAACATCCAAATAGTCTTGCTTCAAGGGTTTTACAAAGTCGATATTATCCCGGTAAAAATGTCATGGAAGGGTCTCGGGGTTCTAAACCATCGTTTCTTTGGTAATCATTATTAGTAGGGCGAGAGTTGCTGAATCAAGGACTTACATGTCTAGTTGGTGATGGTAAGTTAATCCGTACATGGCATGATCATTGGTTACCAGAAAATCCTCCTCGTTCCCCTACTCACAAAGCGGACTCGACATTACCACTAGAGAGAGTATCTGATCTGCTTCATCCCATCACTAAAACATGGAATTGCGAGCTGATACAAGAACACTTTATACATGAAGATGCTCAAGCTATAATGCGAATACGTTTAAGTCCACAACAACGATCTGATTTGCTAGGGTGGTACTACAACCGTAATGGCCAATATTCAGTCAAATCTGGTTATTGGTTAGCTATGCAAGATAACAATCCAACTATAAGACCACCAAGAGGTAATTCGACTACCAAAACTTTAGTCTGGAAGTTGAAAACTGCACCGAAGCTGAAGCATTTCTTATGGCGGATTTTATCGCATTCTATACCCACTGGATCAGAACTCTGAGAGCGTTCAATCATCAATGATGCACAGTGTAGACGTTGTTGCAATGACGATGAGACCTTGGATCATCTATTTTTCCAGTGCCCACATTCCCAAGCAATTTGGAGGGGACCCAATCTACCTTTCTACCAATCGATATCAGCACTATTTACTTTTGAAGACAAGATGGAAACAATTCTTAAAGCCATTCGGTGTAAGGAGTTAATACCTTTCCATACACAGCTGCCTTTATGGACACTATGGAGAATTTGGAAGAGCCGAAATAAGCTAATATTCCAATTACAGCCAACAACATGGCAAGAAGATATTCGATTGTCAATACGAGATACTTCTGAATGGCTCCAGGCTAATGGTCTTGTTAATGAAACAGATGAAGCTTATATGATGGATCATAGTTCAGAGCCCAAATGGACACGACCGCAACTAAATTATGTCAAATGCAATTATGATTGCCGAATTGAATCACCAACAATACCAGCTGGTGCTGCTTGGGTAATCAGAGATAATAATGGTATTTTCAAATCTGCGGCTCGAAGTCGAGCACAACAATGTTCATCTTCTTTGGAGGCAGAACTACAAGCGTTGTTAATTTCAATGCAGCATACATGGAGCCAAGGTTATAGGAAAATAATTTTTGAAGGTGACAATCAGAAAGTGACCAGATTGATAAATGGACAGGAAGTTAATTTCAGTCTCTTCAATTGGATATGTGAAATTCGAAGTTGGCAAAGTAAATTTGACTCCGTTGAATTCCGGTGGACTCGTCGCTCTGGAAACAAAGTTGCTGATAGTCTTGCAAGAACATGTCCTTTAGATCTTTGTTATGAATATTTTTCATCAATTCCTTTGTATTTGATTGATCAGCTTTCTATGGATCGTTATCTTTCAAATTAATGAATTTTTAAGAGGAAAAAAAAACAAACAGTCGATGCGAATATGCGATAGAATTATTAATGAAAATAAGGAAATAATATTAATCGACCCTGAAAAATTGTTTTTTTTTTTCTTTTTCTTTCTGAAAGTGAAAAGTTTTCTGGAAGAAACTAAATTATATTACGTGATCCTAAGAACAGAGACACGTGGCACTCTAAATCGCCAGAAGCCCATCTGAAATACGCTTCTTCGGTAGGCAAAAGCCGCGCCAAGCTAAAGCCCAACTGAGAAGAAGGAACTCAGAAAATTTGGATGGCAGTGGCACTGCTTCAATCCAATCTTTGCCTTCATCTTCATCATCTCCATTAAAGCTGCTTAAAATGCGCAGCCTTCCTACTCTCGGTCTCAGATCGTCCTCCTCTTCTCTTCCGTTCACCTGCAACTCCCGTTTTTTCTCTATTCCTTCTTCCTCCTTTAGACTCTACCGGCGATTCCATTTCCTCAAGCCATGTTCTTCCCTCAAGCAAACCAAGAAGGAGCAGCAGTCTCTCCGTCGCTCTCCTCCGTCTTCCGCCCCGCCTCCTCAAAGTCTCCAATGGTTCTTCAATCCCAAATCCAGTGACGAAGACAACGACGAAGATGCTAAGTCCTCCGCGGATGACGACAGTGGATCGGAAGGGGACGCTGCTCTTAAGGGTACTATCTTAGCTGGCGTTTTGTTGATTGGAACTGTTGGTGGATTCGCCGGCGTTGGATACATCTACAGAGATCAGATCAATACGTTCCTTACCCAATTCTCCACTTACATCGAAGGTTCAATTTGACTTTATGTGCCTGTAATGTGCAATGCATTGAATATGTGATTTATTCTATTACTGATTTTATTACTGTTTTAGCTTCCAGTAGTATTCTCATCTCAATGACAATAGAACAGTAGTGATGCTGCATTTAGGATAAGTGGTTGATCAATTTCACAAGTTGACGCTGTTTTTTTGTTCTCGAACTAACTGACAGCTTACGGTACGGCTGGATACGCGCTGTTCATTGCCGTTTATGCTGGACTTGAGGCAAGTGTTTTTATACTCTTCATGTGCTTTTGTTGTTCATGTTCCAAGTATCCTCAGTTTGAACCCAACTTTGATTTTCAGTAAGACCTTTTATCCTCAGTTTTGTTATATTTCCCTTTGTGTTAGATACTAGCCATTCCGGCTCTCCCGTTGACAATGTCGGCTGGTCTTCTCTTCGGTCCCCTTGTTGGCACCATCATCGTTTCTATTAGTGGGACAGTAAGTTATTCACCCAGAACACAGAAAACTTACATTCCCATGTTTATATATGTTTTAGTTGTCTAAATTTTTATTATCTCTGTGTTAGATGGCTGCTAGTGCTGCTTTTCTAATTGCCAGATACTTTGCCAGAGAGCGCATCCTTAAGTTAGTTGAAGACAACAAGAAGTTCCTCGCCATTGATAAAGCTATTGGTGAAAATGGGTTTAGGGTTGTTACCTTGCTTCGGCTAAGCCCTCTACTTCCTTTTTCTCTTGGCAATTACCTGTACGGGTTGACATCTGTGAAGTTTGTGCCTTATGTATTTGGAAGGTATGTTTCTTTTGCAACATTTTATACTATGTCCCTTTGTTATCTGCTTCAGTAACTTGATACTTGTGCTGTGGTTACTTAGAAATCCAATTTGGGCCCTTGATGTCCACTTTTGTTTACTCTGTAGCAAATTCGAGCTGAAGTGAATTCGTATGTTTTGCATTTAAGAACAAGATTACATCTTGATAAGGTGAAATCTATGAATACATAGTAATACATGGATTATACTGTTTTTGCAGCTGGTTGGGTATGCTTCCAGGGTCATGGGCTTATGTCAGTGCGGGGGCTTTTGGACGAGCTATCATTGTAAGTTTTATCGTCTATTTTATCTTATCTAATATATCCCTCCATCGTGTAGACATTTTGACAAAGTAATGAACTGCACAAAAACATGTCTATCTTCTCATGTCAAGCCTAAGGGCACGCTAGGATCCACCAGCTTTTCTTACTCTATACGAGCAAGGCTAGTCATTACATATGGAAGTTAACTTGATAAAAAAAAATTGTATCAGATGATGCATATGTTGAACTACTTGTGATTCTGGCAAGCATTATAATAATCAAAAAGTGACCTTCTATCTGTGTTGGTTCAGCAAGAAGAATCTAATGTTGGCTTGCCTGGAGGAAACGGCCAGCTTTTAACGCTTGGGTTGGGTCTGTTGGTCACTGCAGTGGCTGCGACATATGTGACACGCCTTGCAAAGGTAAATAGTAGTTTTGCTTTCTTTTCTGGTCTGCGTTATCTTCCCCTCTCACTTTGCCATTAAGCATAGTAGTGTAAACTCTTATAATTTTCAGACGAATTGGTTATAATTTTTGTACGATAAGCACACAAAAGGAACTAAACGTCAAATCTCATTTACAATCTGGGTGGTTGCAGGACGCTATAAAAGATATTGATGATGAGTAGAGAGATGCAAACTAAGGGAAGGAAACAAGCCAGCGATTGGAAAAGGTCATAAAATCCTTGGATTTGTAAGACCTTAACGAAGGAGCCATCATGTACCAGTGCTAAATGCGACCCTGTACAATAGTTGAATATTATCTAGGATGACAATAATACTTCTCAATTATATTGTTCATAGTTGATATATAATCTGATGCTTTTTTGATTCTTTACATTTATACTGAAATATGTGATGGACTGCTTCTGATAGATAACGAAAGTAATCCTCAAAAAATGAAATTACTCAAGTCTATTTGGACCTCGGCAGCCAAATTCCCACCAAGAGCGTTTTGAAGATGGAATATTTCCAAAAGACAACAAAACCAAAAAAGTTTTGAGATTTTATTTGTCAAAAGAATATAGAAAAGTAAAATTCCCATCTTAGAGACTCAACTCTATAGAATTGTCATGTCCCCCACCATTGATTCACTTAAGCAGTAGACTCCTTCAAGTAAGCAATGAGATCAGCACGATCTTGAGGCTTCTTCAGCCCAGGGAACACCATCTTCGTACCGGGTATGTACTGCATCACAAAAAGCATAAATCTCAATGACAATCTCATATCACAGAAACAAATCAGAATGAATCATTGATCTGAACAAAAAGGTTTTTATATGTCATTACCTTCTTGGGGTTGAGCAAGTAATCGTACAAGGTCTTCTCTTCCCATTCCACAGCTTTATTCTTGTTAGCAGCAGAGTAAGAGTAACCAGCAGTTGTACCAGATTGTCTTCCAAAGAGACCGTTTAGATTGGGTCCTATATACAAAGTGATGAAGTAAGCAACAATTTTTTCTCATTCACGCAATTTCTGGAATAAATATTCGTTACCAAATTTTGTATCACTACTCAGGATTCGAAACCACATTCCACAAAACAGTCAAAGATGAAACAATTGCATATTAAACTACAGAAATCACTGAGCTATGAGCTACAAAGTTTTTTCATTTTATGCAATTACAATGAAATAATGATCTGTGAAGCAAGATCAGTCGTTGTATCACAACTTAGATTAAAGTAGCATATAAACAATAGAGATACTGAGCTGAATAATTCTGAAGGAACACAAGTTGTTCATAAGGCGATACCAAGTTTCTAGGATCAGATCTATGATCATTTCAATGAAGCATGTTAATCGACGGATCCGTGAACATTTCAGAAACGAATCACATCAGAGATTATTGATTAAGACACAAAAATTGGTTTCAAAGAGATGCGAAACGAAGATCTGAACAACTCTGGAAAATAGAATTCATGGGTGTGTGTGAACCTTGTTTGTGACCGGCGCCCTTATCGACGGTGTGGCACTGAGCACACTTAGTCCTGAAGATCTTCTCACCGGCCTTGGAGTTTCCTGGTGGTGCTTCATCAAACGACGCCATTTCCGATTGAGCAACGGAACAGGAAACAACAAGAGAAAACGAACACGGAACTCGCTTCTTTCTGTCTTTGGAGCTTGGAAGATTCTTAGGGTTTCTTGGGGGACACAGGAAGCTGCTTAATAATTAGACTTTCCAACAAAAATGGGCCAAAATCTAGATGGGTTTAGTGGGCTCATTTTTATTTTCAGGTAAAACTGTTTATGCTAAAAGTGAAGAAAATTCCCCTATTAGTTCATGTATAAGTTTCCTACTAAAAACAGAAAGAACCTTCCACATAATACTTTTAATCCTCAATTAGCAAAGTCCCAAGTCAAAATCCACGAAATTGAAATCTATATAATCTTTTCTAAAAAAAGTTTCCTATTACAGAAGGCAACACTTACTTTATCCAATACGTATTTTTCACTTTTTACTGAAGAAATTTTTTTTTGGATTAATGTATTTAGTCCTTTCAGTTCAAAATTTATTTTGTCGCCTCTTCCACTTAGAGTTTTAGTCGAGTGAGAGAGTGTTCCATAGGATCTCTGAACAATTTGACAGTTTTAAAGATCATTAAGTAACCACAATAAACTTTACAAGAAGACAATCTTGATATGTAATATAATAAAACTCACAATAATTAAGAGTCTATTTTCAGACTTTGACTAATTTTGAATGACATCTTGTTCTGGAAGTTTATTTGGGACTTTTGTAGCTCGGAATCTCGATAAGTTTACTGCAACAATTGTTTGTAAGTGATCATTTAAAATGAAACAAATTTGAGATTAGGAGAAGTTAATGTTTTGATTTGCACATACTACATGAAATCATCTGCCCACTCATAATAGATTTTATGTTTTCTCTCTTTTTCTTCAGGTGACATGTTTAGAGCCTTTACAATGGCATTATAAATTTCTCTAATGTTCCAAAGATTCACAAGAATAGCTCCAGACCCTGCAAAACTGTAAACCTCATCTAAAAATTTGAGCATAAGTAAACATATTAGATTTTATGAATTTCACCAATTATGAAAATTTAGTTACCTAACTAAGAATGAGAACTCCATTTTCCTCATTTTGGCGGGCAACAAATTCAGAACTCACAAGATTCACTTCATCTCTTAAAGATGTTACAAGTAACACATCTAAAGCAAAATAAGAATATATAATCATGTTTTTCAATGTGAATTAGTTTTGAGAAAGTATGTAACCAAATCATCACCTGTGATGGCATAAAGTGCGCATAATTGACTGAAGTCAATAATGGAAAACTTTGAACACTTAAGGATCGGACAGCAAACAGATTTTACTATGTTTTTGTTAGTTCGACACAAATGTACTCTCTTTTGTTATTACACGATTTGTGTAAAATAAAAATCACACACCTTTATTAGATATTCAAGATGTATTTATAGGTTTACATGACACACATTCACTAAAGGATATGTCTCTTAGAAGACAAACCTATGTAGAAACACAAACTAACAAAGACAATGATTCATAAATAACTACCCTGTTCGTACCCCTTCGCTAATATAAAAAGAATATACATAAGTCACTTACTAAACTATATATTATATATTTATACGACACTCCTAAGTTAATTAATAAACTAAGATGAAGACTTGATCACTTCCAATATTCTTCCTTGATCATGGCTTCGTCGTTACGTCTAGCTTTTCTTGTAGAACCTTGTCGTATTTAAGGGCTCCTTCTTCTTCAATAGCACTAAAGAGCATATGACATTCATCATTGTCGTCTTCTGACTCTTCAATATTTAGATGTCCTCTTTCACCTCTTCGTTTATAGTATTTAGCTATATGTCCTGTTTTATCACACACATAGCAACTCCTTATTTCTCCACAACTCTTTTGCTGAACACTTCCATTCTTCTTTATCCAACAACCCACCTCATTGTGGTTGTTTTCTTACACACGCCACACCATTTGTTGGTCTTCTCATGGCGGTTATTTTCTTGCTTGTTTCCTCTTTTCGGACCAAGCTTCTCTCCATAAAATGCACCCTCATTGATACGCTCTTCTCGTAGACTTAATCGCTTTTCATGTGCTTTCAAAGTGCCTATCATCTCAGTCATAGAGAGAGTTCATAGGTCCTTTGTTTTTTCAAGAACAGCAACTATGCTATCAAACTTTTGTGGCAAATAAATAAGCACCATTTGAACCAAATGGTAATCGGTCTTCTCTTCACCATGAACTCTTAGTTGATTACTCATATTGACCAACTTTGTAGTGAAATCATTTATAACTTCACCTTCCTCCATCTTCAAATTTTCGTACTCTCTCCTTAGAATCTGAAGATTTATCCTTTTTACTTGTGAACTTCCTTGAAACTCCATTTCCAAGGCGTTCCAAGCCTCTCTTGCGCTTGATGCAGGAGCTATTCTCGGAAATATCGAGTCTGAAACTGCACTTTGAAGGATCTGTAGAGCCATCATATCTTTCATAACTCGATCATCTCTATCTTTGATTAACGCTGGTGTGTTTTCAGAAGTCGAACTCGATGTAACTTCATTCTCAATGACATCCCATAACTCTCGTGTCTTCAAAATAGTTATCATTTTGATTTTCCAAAAACCATATGCTTCACCGTTGAAAATTGGTATAACTTGTTCCATTGTTGTCACCATAGCTCTGATACCATGAAGAACTTTGAACACTCTTAAAGTTGTTTAAGGATCGGACAACAAACAGATTTTACTCTGTTTTTGTTTATCTTTGTTTTTGTTAGTTCGACACAAAGGTATTCTCTTTTCTTTTTACACGATTTGTGTAAAATGAAAACCACACACTTTTATTAGATATTCAAGATGTATGTATAGGTTTACATGACACACATTCACTAAAGGATATGTCTCTTAGAAGACAACCCTATGTAGGAACACAAACTTACAAAGACAATGATTCATATATAACTACCATGTTCGTAGCCTTTCGCTAATACAAAAAGAATATACATAAGTCACTTACTAAACTATATATTATATATTTATACGATACTCCTAAGTTAATTAATAAACTAAGATGAAGACTTGATCACTTCCAACAAATAGCACAATCCTAACATAAGGAAGAGCAAATCTTTATCAATATCAATAAGACAATAGTATGTGTAACACTGATATAGAAAGAGAGAAATGAATAAACCAGGTGAATAATTGGAACAGCAGAGATAGAACCAAAACGACCGTTGATTTGTCCAACAAGTCCATGACATTGGTCTTTGATCTTTTGGTATTTTGATCTGTAAAGACACAAACAAACAACATGTTATATTATCTCACAAATAGATAGAGATACTTACATTCACCAATAGCATTCTTTATTGGCACTGCAATGTGTAGTAATATAACTTTATCACGCCAATCTTCATTTGATCATATCGAGCCGACCAACACCTAATACCAACTGACAGTCAACAAACCAAATTCTATTAACATCATGTTCTTTCAATCACCAAAACATCATAAAAGTATATATAAATCACTCTCCCAATGAAAAACTAAAATCAAAACAAAGACAAAAGGTTGTTTCTGATAATATTTCTTTCATACATTAAAATCTGTGGTTTCTGATAATAGATTTAAATTTCTCATCGTAAAAATTAATTTTACGGTGATTGCAGGAGCTAAATTCAACTTTACACGTTGAAGATGAATTTGAAGAAAACTGTTACAAAAATATTTGATACTGTCTATGAACATTGCTATTGAAAGGCAATACAAGTGGACTTAATCGAATCTATTCATAAACCTATTCTAGTTTTAAGTAAATACTATTTTGTTCATGTTAATTCATGATTCATAAACAAAGTCTACATAGATTGTACATTCTTTAAGAAATCATGTAAATAAATTGTGTTTTGACATGTTGAAACATGGTCGTATAAAGAATGTGCACTATGCTCCAGTTAGATAACCCTCAAGCAGAGAATAATGGATATTCTATGTCAGATTTTTGTTATCCTACTTCTATAAGAGGCTCTTCATCTGAACTCTGCTCCTGACTGATAATAGAAGCATCAATCACTGGTTTACTATTCAATCCATCCAACCCATAAACATTTTTTACCAAAGCAAACTCATGAGCCTTTTGCACACACAGTTCACTCAAGAAAGTCTTCACCTTTGCAAGCTTGCTCCAAGAACCAGTAACTGCATACATATCTGCAATCAAGACATAGTGCCCTAAGTGCTTTGGCTTCATCTCCAGTAATAGCTTATCTGCTGCCCATTCACCAATGTCTGTGTTCCCATGGATGAGGCAAGCTTTCAGTAAAGTAGCAAACATGGAACTAGATGGCTTGTAGGGAATTATGCGGAATGTATCTCTGGCTTTAGTCAGGTAACCTGCTCTGCAGTAGAGATCAACCATAGTAGAAAAGTGTTCAAGGCGAGGGTGTATACCAAACACAGGCAACATCTTCACAAACCACCTTTGTCCGTCATGCACTAAATTGGAATGGCTGCAAGCTGATAAAACTGCAAGCATAGTTACATGATCAGGTCTGATACCCATTCTGATCATCTCACTAAACCATGCCAAAGCAACTTCTCCTTTACCGAGCATGCCATATCCATCTATCAAGGAAGTGTATGTCACTTTGTCCCTCTCGCTCATTGAATCATGTACTCGCTTTGCAGCTACAATTTTCCTGGATTTTGCATACATATCAACAAGGGAGTTCCAGAGGATTAAGCAGTCTTTGTAACTGTGGCGCCTCAGGATATAGCAATGCAACTGTTTCCCATGTTGCAGGTTTGCCACCCGAGCACAAAGAGAAAGAATGCTTGCAAGTGTAACATAATTTGGATGAAAACCAGCGAGCAACATCTCCTTGAGCAAACAAGAAGTTTCTTCTGATCTCATATTGTGCACATAACCAGAAATTATAGAATTCCATGTACTCAAACTAGTTGCTTCAACCTGATGAAACACTAAAAAGGCGTGCCTAAGGTCACGACATCTTGAGTACATTGTGATCAACGAATTTCGAACATTGTCAATTCGAGTATAACAACTACAGATGGCAAGGCAATGAAATTCTTTTCCCAGCTGTATCGCTCCAAGGTGTGAGCTTGCCTTCAAACCATTAATCATAGCTACAGGATCTAATCTTACTTTGTGATCTCTCATATTAACAACTAAATTCAAAGCCCCTAAGTAATTTCCTGTCTGCAAACAGCTTCCAGCTAATGTGTTCCAAGTTACAACAGTCGCTTCTACACCAGAAAGATGCATTCTATCATAAAGCTTAAGAGCTTCATCCAGTTTACCTTCAGAAGCATAACAGTCGATTACTGTATTCCATGAGACAGCATCCCTTTCCGACATTCTATCAAACAATTTTCGAGCAACATCCACTTTACCAAATCGTTTATACATAGATATCAATGCATTGCCGACATACAAGCTACAACTGTGAGAGCTAATCTCGATAGAGCCGTGAACCACTCTCCCAGATGAAAAATCCAGTAACGCTCCACAAGCCTTAAGAACAGACGGGTAAGTAAATTCATCCGGTAGAATTCCTTTACTCACCATTCGCTTGAAAACAGAAACTGATTCCTCAAACCGTTTGTTCCTAACATACGAATCAATGAGCACATTCCACGGCAAAGGATGCCACATGTCAGAGTTCTCAGTAATGGTCTGCGCTCCGTCAAGGAAATTAAAAGCAGAGTAGAAAGTAACCAGCTTTGGGACCAAAACGGGGTCAAACTCCATACCCGACGAGATGCAATGAGCGTGAATTTGCTGCCCTGGAATGAACTCATTAAAATCCACGCAGATAGACAAAAGAGAAGCCGCTGAATGCAAGACGAATTCACGAGAACCAGACTGGAGACGAAATAGAGAGAAAGTTTTGAAAGCTTCATATAATTGGCCGTGGGCAATGAAATGTCCAAATGACTTGGAAAGAGCTTCCACAACAGATTCATCATGAGTTTTGGGAGCTTTTAAGATGGGTCTTTTATGTGGCAGTATCCAATATTTGGGGATGAACTTGCGAATTTCGGTTACAGTGAAAACTCTGGGAACAGAACGAGGAGAAGATGGCATATACAGTAAGCGGCATAGGATCGTCTATGGCCAAAAATAATTGGTTTTGTTTATTGTCTCAGTATGAGTTTGATCCATAAAAGCCAAAAATCGAACCAATTTCGTGATAAATCGTGGATCTATCGAGAGATAAAGGGAGATCACGAAGTCAGAAGAAGGAAGAAGATACAGAAGAGTGAGAGAAGAAAAGAGTAAGACGAGAATGAGAGACGCGAGAGGAAGAAGATATTTGATATTGATTTCATAATTGCTTAATCTTTCACAACCCTTATTAGGTTTAGGCTTAAACGACGGCATAATAAGTAATACGACGGACACTACTGTTATTATTAAGTCTAATCGAAAGCCTCTGCATCAGGCCAAGTATTCTCCACACTTAGCCACTCGTTTGCTTATTCTTAGCTGCTCCACTCCTATATATTCTGTTGTCTCTTTTTGCTGATTTCTTCTTCATTATAGCCAGATTGAGAGGAATAGCAAGCTTATCATTTGGCTTCTATGTCTTAAAATAAAAGCAGAATGAAGATGGAAAAAAGAAAAAGTTGAAAAAAAGTTTCGTAAAGGCATTTAATCAAACAGGTAGTGTGCCAAAAATACCATATAATGAAAGAAACACCTTTTCATATATGTTAATGATCGTTTGGTATCATTTCTATACTGTGGCCAATAATCAGGATTGTTTAAAGCCTCAGTTAGAACACTACACTTCGATGATATTTGTCAACCTCTTTAGCCCATTTTATTATATACTTGTGACCCATTGCACAATACTGTATAGTGATTGGTGTTCTATATATTGGGATATGTTAAAATTAAAAAAATCCCACATTTTAAACATGGTTGAACGAATTATCTTCCAGATTATTCATAGATCTTTGCTGACGAGACCAATTTCATTGTCTTTTTTTTTTTGCCAGCTTAAACTTTATTAACTTTGAATGTCATTAGATACAAGGGTTACCAAATAGTTAGGACAGTAATTGTAAATCTCTCATGAAACTGGTGATAATAAAATTTTCCTAGTTAGAGCATCGGCACAGCTATTAACTTGACGTGTAGTTACTTTGAACTCCAGCCGTTCGAAGTGGTCTATCCATTTGGAAACTGTTTGTGTAATAGGTCTGAGCCGATAATTTGACGAACCGTCAACCAGCACATTGTATAGTGCTAAATTATCGCCCTCGAATAACACATAACGATAACCTAGTGACCAACAAGATTGTATGCTCCACAATAGGGCACTACCTTCCGCTTCCGCGACCGTATGACGTCCTTCAAATTTTCTCATCCCACAATGTAACACTTTTCAGGTATGATCTCGGACAATCCATCCAATTCCGGACAGAGAATCGTCGTTATAATGGGATACATCATAATTACATTTAACCCAACCAACTAGAGGCGGTGCCCAATGAACAACGGGTGGTGGTAACATAGCCATTTGCTCGGCTTGTTGCTGATCTTGTGAAGCGATCCATTCATTAGTGTCCCCAGATATACGTGTCCAAGTTTCACTGAATGTGATTGCCTTTCTTTGATAAAGCAATGTATTCCGCGCTTTCCATAATCTCCATAATGTCCATAACGGCATAACTCGCATATAGGGTGATAGCAGCATGCTGTTAGCAATATCGAATAGAAATTCAAGTTTTGCTATTACCTCGATTGTAGGGTCAGATATCAAATGCAGTGGGATTCCCGTACACTGCCATACCGCTGTCGCATAGGGGCATGTAAAAAATTCATGGTTTGTACTTTCAAAAGTGGTACAACAACGAAGACAAGTCGATGATGTAGGAATATTCCTTAGTTGAAGATTGTCGTCCACACCTAGTGATTTGGATCCCATACGCCATAGGAAATGCTGCAGTTTTGGTTGAATAGGCAATGACCATAGTTGACGGCATAATCGAGTTGAAGAGGCCAAAGGTGCCTGAGAACTCGTATTACTTAATGCATTATAGGCAACTCTATATCCAGATCGGACAGTATAGTTGCCCGTAGGAGTAAAATGCCAAATTACCGAATCCTGTTGACAGGGATTGAGTATATATGTTCGGCGAATGAGATTATGGTCTGTGTGGCAGACATAATTAGTTAATTTACATTCGTCCCATGCTTGTCCAGTAGAATCCAGAAGAAATAAAACTGGAAGTTGAGGGTTAACGGCTGGGTAGATTATCGGTGGTCGAGCAGCTATAGTATACGGGAGCCAAGGATCAATACCCAATCGCGTAGAGTTACCATCGCCTATGCAATATTGTATCCCACGCTGTAGAAGACGGCAGCCATGTTGTAGTGATTTCCAGCCAAATGAGGAGGATGGCCGATGTTGAGCGTCAAATATAGAAGTCCTGGGAAAGTATCTACTCTTTAGTAATCGGTACACTAAGCTGTGTGGTCTGTTTTGTATTTTCCAGACTTGATTAGCAAGTAACGCCTGATTAAATAATGCCAGGTTTCGGAACCCGAGTCCTCCGTTTAATTTTGATGAAGTAAGTTTGTGCCAGGAGACCCATGGAAGACATCGTTGAGTCGCAGTGGAGCCCCACCAGAAGTTACGTACCATCTTATCCATATCCGAACAAATTGATTTTGGTAACCGGAAGCAATACATTGAGTATACAGGCATGGCATAGGCCACCGCTTTTATTAATGTTTCTTTACCGGCTTGTGTCAGAAGTCTTGTTTGCCATCCTTGCAGCTTGCGCTGGACATTATCTTTAATGTAGGTGAACATATCTTTTTTCCGACCTCTGAACTGTTCTGGTAATCCTAAATACTTACCACCGCCGCCGACTTTTGTAATACCCATAACCTGTTGAATTTGATGTCTGTTCTGATGATGTACTTTTGACCCAAAGGTAATTTTTGACTTCTCAAGGTTGATAAATTGTCCGAAAAGTCTTTCATATGTGTCAAATATTTGTCAGAGCTGCATGCTGTTGTGTTTATTTGCCCGAAGGAAATAAAGAGAGTAATCGGCAAAGAAAAGGTGGGAGATGACTGGTGCACTTCTGGCGATTGTAATTCCCTCCATGCGTCGATTCACTTGTGCTTCCCGTAACATGGAACTTAAAACATCCGCACATAAGATGAATAAGTATGGTGAGAGTGGATCGCCCTGGCGCAGTCCGCGAGTAGCGTGAAAATTTCCATAGTTGTTGCCATTGATAAGCACCGAAAATGATACTGTACGAATACACTCCATAATCTAGGATATCCAGCGGACGTCAAAGCCTTTGAGCTGTAAGACACGTTCTAGAAACCTCCATTCTATACGATCATATGCTTTATTGACATCTGTCTTCACCGCCATAAATGATTCTGAGCAACGTTTGTTTGTCTTTAAAGCATGAAAAATTTCATGTGCCATAATTACGTTGTCAAAAATGTAACGACCAGGAATGAAAGTTGCTTGATTATCCGAGACATGATCGGGTAGAGATCTCTGTAGCCGGTTAACAAGAATCTTGGAAATAATTTTATAAACCACATTACAGAGGCTAATTGGCCTAAAGTCCCGCATAGTCTTTGGCGTAGTAGTCTTTGGGATCAAGCAAAGATTGGTATGATTCCATGTTAGTGGCATAGTAGATGTGTTAAAAAAGGATTTGACTGCTCGAGTGATATCCGCTCCGACAATATGCCAATATTTCTGGTAAAAAATGGCAGTAAAGCCATCTGGTCATGGGGCTTTTGTTGGACCAATGGAAAATAAAGCTCGTCTAATCTCCACATCCGTGATTTCTGTGGTGCGTTTTGTATTAACTTCAGGAGTGACTACTTGTGTAATACCTGCCGGGAAGTCTAGTACATTTCGATGTAGTTCTGTTGTAAATAAAGTGGCAAAATACCGTAATGCTTCTGCAGCGATCTTTTTATTACCAAACACTGTAGATCCGTCTTCACATGTGATATGTGTGATGATGTTTTGAGCTCTTCTGTTTCTTGTAGAGGCATGGAAAAACTTTGTGTTTCTGTCTCCTTTTTGGAGCCATTGTACCCTGCTTTTATTTTGCCAAAATGTGTCTTCGTCCCTATATGTTGCCATTAAAGTTGTGCGGAGTTGCTGAATTTCAGCAAGCGTACTTGAAGATGAAGCTTGAGCAGCACTAAGTTGTTCGGTTAGCTCTATTATTCGCTTAGCAGCATTAATAGGGTTGTCCCGTTTCCATGAAGATAAAGCACGTCTACAATTCTTAATATTTGTAGTAACACTATTGCCGTTAGCTTCATTGCTTAATTTCCAATAATCTTTAACAACATCTTCGATAGCCAGGATTTGACATAATTGAGAATCAAAGCAAAACCGACGGGGACCAATATCCGTCGTTCGTCTTATGCGAATAATTGCCGGTCTATGATCTGAACCCGCTAGAGGTAAATATTGTACTGTAGACGCCGGATATGTGGACAACCATTCTTCATTAGCCATAGCTCTATCTAACCAATACTTTACAATATGTTGTTGTCGACGCCCGACCCATGTCATGTTGTCGCCCGTATACGTCAAATCACGCAGTCCACACACTGAGACCATCTGACGAAAAGATTGGAAACTCCATTCCTGTCTTATTTGACCACCTTGCTTCTCATTGCTATTGAGTATATCATTAAAGTCACCGCATAAAAACCATGGCCCAACTCTAGATCCAGAAATTCGTTGTAATCGTTCCCAGTGAATATGGTGAATACTTTGTATTGGATGTCCATAAATGAAAGTGCAGTAAAAAGAACTCTCTTCTTTATTTATTTCACAGTCAAAGAGACGTTCAGATACATAGTGAAAGGAAATATGTACAGACTTCTTCCACATTAACGCTAAACCACCAGCAATACCTAACGGGGAAACACACTTAACGGAATCAAAACCAAGTTGAGCAGCTATGTCATGTACCACTGCATCCAAGTTCTTGGTTTCGACAAGAAAAAGTATGTCCGGGTCGTACTCAGCCTTCAGACCCTTGAGGCGTCGAAATGTCAGGGACCCTTTCAAGTCCTGACAGTTCCAAAATGTATTCATGGGACACCTGGTGGCTTACGGCCCACCGTGCCGGCATTGGTGTGTGAACAAAAGCGAGATGTTGATGGGGACTAAGCCATATCCTTTGGTGTTGCAAACCAATTACAAAGAGCGACAATGTCTGATTGGTTACGGATCCGTTTGGTGAACGTCGAAGTATCCTTTGAGGCGAGTACCTATTTCATTTCACAACAAAGGACTGGATTTTGGATCTGTTCTGGTGGGCCCTCAGCCTTGCGCTTTCGAGGAGAGTGTGCTCGTTCAGTTGTGGAATGTCCTGTGCTAGGACTGTGACGGTGTGAAGTGTCACCCGCAGGCTTGTTGTCCGAGGTATCATGAGAACCATTCTCATCACCGTCAATATGCGTGTCTTTATCATCATCATCATCATCCATCGGAGCCACTGTCACCGGATCAGCCGTCAACGGACACATCGAATCATCATGTCTCATCAATCTTTATTAACTAATTTTAATCTCGAACTGAAAATATATAAAATAAATTGATTAACGGTGATTAATATGATTAATTTGGTTTGATAAGTCGCATAACAGTAGAGTTACTTGAAAGGGAAAAAAAACCGGAAGAGTGAATTTTGTAAAATCAACAAAGATTAACAATAAAATTGAGAATAAAAAAAATTAGAAATTAAAACGAGGGGTGGACATTCCGGTTTATGCTTTGGTTATGGTCATTTCAGTTTTACGGTTTTATAAAAATTTAAATCATTTTAAACCTGTTTAAAATTTGGTTTAACAAAATTCGATATTTTTCAATTTACGGTCTATCGGTTTTACAAAAAGTTAAAACTATATTAAAACCGTAAATATTTCGTTTGTTTTGATATAGTTCAATTTTGTTATTTTTTATTATATCATAATTTAATAAATAAATAAAAGTTCACATAAAAACGAACACCAAAATAAATGTAGGAGTCCGATTATTAAGATAATTGAACAGAGTTAGAGGAAAATAATGTTTCTCTCTCTAACTATGTTCTCTTTTGTGATTTTTTCGCGATATCGATGGTTTTCAAATTGAAACTATTTTCTCTCTCCGGTTAGGAGTGTCTTGGGCCGTTACTCGGCGGTGTCTTCAGCTTGGTTGATAAAATTTGAAGTCCCACTCGGTTTCTATTTACGGACATGTGTTATTTTCGTGATCTCTCTTATCCAAGGAGAAATCAATTCGAACTTTTTGATTTAAATGTTAACGATGTCGGACCAATACGAAAGCAATTACAAGATGTTACTTTGGGTATCAACGATGATATAGTTTTGATGCCACTTGATATCTGTCACGCTGCAGTACATGTCAATCGGTTCAGTTTGGTGGTGCGACCGGTCAATCCTCGTGGCCAAAACTTAAGGGCAATGTTGTAGATGATGCCGTACTTATGGGGTGTTGGTTATGAGACAATTGGCCGTATTTTGGAGGGTTGCAAGTTGCAGTTTTTGTTCCGCTCGGAAGAAGCTATGGCCACGGTTCTATGTCGAGGGCTATGGTCTTTCAACGAATGGTTGTGTGTCCGTCAGCCTTGGTTTCCGTTTCTCGGTGATGCAGAATTGAAGAAGATCACCGTTTGGGTCCAAATTCGAGGAATACCGTTGCAATGTATTTCCTCTCAAATGGTTGTGTCGATTGGCTATAGTATGGGCCATATGATTAGACACAGACTTCGAATTAGAGAGCACAATAAACATGGTGATACACTAGATAGATAAATTTTTTAAGGATAATAGGCCTTTGTATAATATTTCTCTGATTGTCCAATGTTTCTTCGACTTGTTGTAAACGATGATTTATGATAATAAAGATGACATTTGCCGGGAAAAAAAATGTAGGAGCTCCATAAAACTTGGGATAGTTGCAAAATTGACCCATTGACTTGGGTCAATTGCAAAACTAATCTTCCTTTTTGTAATTTTTTTTCTCTTTCCGATTTTTTTTTCTTCTTTACAATGAAAAAGTTTAAAATAGATCTCAAATCTCAAATATTTACAAAATTGTAATCTTTTTCAATCCTCTCACCCACTATTACCAACCTAAATTGAAGCTCTAAATGCATCATCACCAACCAATTTTCACTTCAATATGCTTATTCACCAATTCTAACCTAATAATCTTTCATTCTCTTTTCAATTCTATCTTAAAAACTTACTAATTTTTGTTTTCAAGTTCTTAAATTTATAATCTTTTATTTTTTGTGCTATTTAGAGATAAGAGTAACGATTTAAATCTTATTTCGACATTCTGGGCATTCAAAAAGGTAAACATGATGTTAACTCAAATCTACCTAAGTTCTTGAAGATTTTCAAAAATTTACATATAGTATACTTCAAGAGAAGTCTACTTTTGTATTCGAAAATTTACAGAGAGTATACTTCAATTGAAGTCTACTTACAAAAATAGACTTCTCTTGAAGTCTCCTAGTCAACACAGAAATGAATTTTGCAATTGACCAACTTTTTGGGTTACAAGAGTAGACTTCTTTAGAAGTGTGCACGCTTTTCTTTGATGACAAAAAAAAATTCATAGACTTCTAGAGAAGTCTACTTCAATTCAGATTAGTTTTGCAATTGACAAGCAATTTGACGTTTTCAGTAGGCTTCACATGATTTAAGTAGACTTCCCTTGATGTCTGCATACGTCACCTGAAGTCTACTTTTTTCTAAGAGGTTTAGTTTTGCAATTGACCAAAAAAGCAAATATTGACCAAAATATTAGTAAACTTCACGTGATAAGTAAACTTCACGTGATAAGTTGACTTCACAAGTAGACTTCAAGTGAAAAGTAGACTTTAAGACAAGTTTACAACTCTCACAGACTTCACCTGAAGTCTACTTTTCAAAATTAAAATGTTCATTATTTATTAATAAAAAGTAGACTTCAAGAGAAGTCTACGCTTAATTACTTCTCTTGAAGTCTACTTTCATAGTAGCCTTCTTGAGCAGACTTCATAATAAAAGTCAAACTTAGTCAACTCTAGAGTAGACTTCAACAGAAGTCTGCTAAAATATGTACCTTTCTTGGGAATTCGAATAGACTTCCCTAGAAGTCTACTCTATAGTAGTAGACTTCATTTTGAAGTCTACTCAAAATGTCAACATTTGGTCAATTGCAAAACTAACTCCGTTTTCAGTAGACTTCATTTGAAGTCTACTCCAAAAAGTTAATATTTGGTCAATTGCAAAAATAACCTAAAGAAGTCTACTCGTACTAAAGTAGACTTCATTTGCAGTCTGCCTTTTCTTAGAGGAGATGATGTGATCATGGACGAGGATCAGACACAAGGGACGAGCAAGCAATAGCAAGTCAAAGCCAAGCTCAGTCAAAAGGAGTTTCAACAAGCGTTGGAGATTCCAACCGGTTCAATTACAAGATCACGTGCTAAAGAGATTCACAAAAACCTTTGCGGAATTATTCAACGCCTTTTGGGCAAGGAACACTAAGAAGAACTCGTGGGAAATAATACCCAACAAGTATCACGAGTTTGGAGCCTTTTACAANTGGGAAATAATACCCAACAAGTATCACGAGTTTGGAGCCTTTTACAAGCCCATAAGGAAGCTTTTTAGTGGGTTTTAAATGATACCTTATAAAAGGACGGAAAAAAGGAGACCAAAAGCCAATTTTCAAGTTGCCAGCAAGAGAACACGGAATTTGG
>OVBA01004137.1:370-24727 GCA_900406435.1 Lepidium aucheri | reverse complement strand
TATTTTATAATAAATTAAAAAAATTATTTCTTGATAATATTTGATAATATTGTTTAACTAATTCTTAATAATATATTTATATACATAATATTACCAATTTGTTTTAATTTTAATATAAAGNATAATATTACCAATTTGTTTTAATTTTAATATAAAGAGATTTTTAACTTATATCTCTATTATAATAAAATCGTAACAATAAGATTTTTCGTGATAAAAGAATAGGGATTTTAAATCGTAGATTTTTTGATTTGTCAATTTATTTTAACTAACTAATTTGTCTGAGTAACATTTGTTTAGATAATTTATCACATGATTTGGTCTTATCTTTATCTCTTTGCAACAATAATTTTTTTAAAATTTTGTTAATAGAAATTTTGTTTATAATTTGGTTACTTTTTTAAACATTTATTTGATTGGTTGTATTTTTGAACCTTAATTTGATTTTGTTAGTTATAGTTATTTCAACAAATAAGTTAGTTAAGATTATGATAAAATATTTAATTAAACAGATTTTATTTGTTATATTAGACATTAATTCAATAATTAACAAAATACGTTATATTTAATTCAATAATTAAATTTAAATTTCTTAAATTTATTTTGATTAGTTAATTTATTTAAACTAATTTATTTATCTTTTTTTTATAAAATTATTTTTAAAAACGAATAATTTATTTTTTAATGAATTTCAATAAAACATACAATTAAAAAGGAAACTTCAACCACTTAAAATTTGATTTTTGGTTAATTTTAAAAAAGAATTACATACCAATTAAGATTTAAATTTTGTTTGTTAAAAAAAGAAACCTTAACTAATTAAGATTTTATTTTTGTTGGTTTAAAATGAAATCTCTAACCAAATAAAATTTGATTTTCAATGGTTTTAAGAAAAAATATTTAACCAATTAAGATTTGATTTTTGTTAGTTTAAAAATAAATCTTTTGTTTGAATTTTGATAAGAACTTTAAGATGAGTTTGTTTGTTTTAACAAATAAGTTTGTTTGTATTTTCATAAGAACCTTAATTTAAATATTATTGTTCAACACAATATAAAACAACAAAAAAATATTTTATTGAAATATTTCTAATTCAAATTCAAATACCTTATATTTAGGGAAAAACACACAAATGATATTCTTAATTCTAATAGAACAAAATTTTTAATCGAAGTCTATAAAAAAATATCTCGGGACAAATTTAGTAACACCAAAGATTTTTGGTACTCTTTTTTTCTCTAGATTTTTCTTTTTCTTCATCGTATATTTCAACTTTCAAGTTTTCAAAAACTATAAATTATATTAATTATATTAAATATTAATTTGTTAATANTATTAAATATCAGTTTTGTTAATATACAAATACATATTAATAAGATGATTATATATACATTTATATTAGTATATACTTGCTGAATTGATTAAAATATTAATAAATAAAAAATATGTTTGCTGTATCATATTGATATTATAAAAAATATATGCATGAATCTACAAACTTAAATGAATACGAGTTTAAAAGTATATATATATATATATTTATATTAGTATATACTTGATAAATTACTTATGATATTAGCAAATAAAAATATGTTTTCTATCGATAATGTATAACAGAGCAAAATTAAACTGATCTTAAAACTTAAATAAATACGGGTCTAAAAATTAAATTATAAACGAGTCTAAAACATAAATATACATAAGTCAAAACGTAAAGAACACAAGTCAAAAAATTTTATATGTAAGATTGTAATGCATCAAAACTTAAGTAAACATAAATAAAAAATATATTTCGTGTATAAAAGATATTGGTGATCAATATAAATTTATTTTTAATATCAAATATATATATCTAATTAAGTAATTAATAAATTTACATATACAAATCAAACCATAAATAAATAAATAAAATAAACAAATATTATTTAACCCGTGCATAACACGGGACATCATCTAGTATATATGATAATTTGCTTCATTCACAAGATGGTTCAACCACCACCCACCTCTTCTCATTGTGTATCTTTAATGAATCTAAATATATTTTCTCTTGTTTTTTTTTTCTTCATTAACTTTATTTCTCTCTTTTGTTATTTCTCTTCGAAGAAATACTTTGGCGGAAGTATGTGATTTACATTTTTTTAAAGGCTTGAAACAAAGAAGAAAATTTGTCATCAACCGGCCTGATAATAGTTTACTTGAAATGGTACACAGAGTTATGCAACTATCTCAAATGAAATTTCGATAGAAATAATATTATTGTGGTAAATATTTAACGAAATGTATTATGATTTCATATCTACCAATGTACCGAATTTTGTTCTCATGTTTTTTTTTTGTTAACTTTACTTTTTTTCATCAAATAATAATTAGATCACCAAAACATGATCCATAACCAAAAATCCATATTTTAAATTCTTTTTTCTCTCGTTTGTATTAAGGAAAAATCAGACTATGGTATTTAAAGATTTATAAAGTAACAACTATTACTGAACCTCGTGTTCTCATGTATTTTTTTTAGTAACTTAATCTTATAAACGGAAACTCTAAATCAAACTATAATAATGATTTTACATAAACAAATTACAAAATGTACTTATATATACAAATAAATACCAATTCTAGTTTATTTTCGAAAAGAAAATGATACTTCTTCTTTTTAACAATTATTTTTGCTGTTAAATGAAAATAATACTATTATGATAATCGAATATGTAAAAATCTTGTCCAATGATCCTTTCCATCTTCATTTACAAGCTTTACGAAATAAATAAGTTCCCTTGCACGCTTTCGCTATCACACCATACAAACTCTATTCCTATCAAAAATCACCAATTTTCTCTTTTTTCCTTTTATGTTCAATGAACACGTCACTTGGCAAATGTCATCATCTTCCAAATTACATAAATTTTATTTTTCCAAAATCACCAAAAAGTATTTACAATCACATGTCGTGTTCCCTATATATAACCATTTTCCACTCTATAATATGTAGACTTATGGTACATATCAAGTAACCAATTCCTCATATCCCTCCATTGTTTCCTTTTCTCAACTCTCAATCATAAGAGAGCCAATTGTAGAAGATAAGACAAGTTGATGCATGATTGAGATGAAGACAAGATCAGAATCAGTAGGAAAATGGGTTAATGAGGTCGTGAGCTTCTTTGTGTTTTGTCTCTTAGACATTGTTGATTATTTTCTTTGTCTTCTTTACAAAACTGCTGATTATTACTTCGAAGGAGAGAAGAAACCTTGTTATTGCTTGTCTCCCAAGGAACACATCACTACTCGAGGGAACTTCGTTGTTTCTCATAATAATCATAAAAGTGAAGCCAAGTTTCTCACTGTTTCTCCTCTTCAACAACATAGGTATATTTTCATTTTCTCTTTAATTTTATTGGTATTTTCTAAAATAATACATAGTAGAATACATAGTAGAGCGAGACTTGAGAATGTGTAGAATGCCTAGAATACGTGTTCCCCCGCGGATTTAAACTTTCTTCAAAACTAAGGGTATGATTGGTAAAATATAGAGTTCTAGCATGAAGAGTATAAACATAAAAGAAAATATATGAAGTTATATGTTTTTAATATTAAGTTTATGATACGTGATTGACATATATTGGTGAATAATTAAATTTAATATTACAAAACTAGACATTATAATTTATTTTAGTATTATCTGCAGGATTTAATCAAATGTAAAATTGTATTTTAATTATGTTTAATGTTCTATGCTCAAAAAAAGTTACTTTTAAAATCATAGAGTTATTGAGCATTATGAAGCGCTCTCTGCTTTATTTTATGCTTATTTAAAATAATATTAATCGATAATTTAGAGCATTATGCTACTTATTATACTTCTCCAATCAAGCCTTAAATCAAAGCTGTATAAAGAATAAGGATTTCACAGATCTGGTTTAAAACTCATTGTATCTGTTGAATCACCGGATTGCTCGAGTTATAAAACAATAAATAATAATACGTAGCATTTCACTTAGAAAACGTGGCTTGTGTGTCCAAAGTCAACTATAGAAAAAGTCCAAGATTCTCATTTGTTTTACATTATGAAACATGTAATATTTTTCTTAGAAAAATAAATTAATTTCTCTAACACATATTTAATGTTCATTTTACCTTTTAAAGAAACCAATACGAGCATGTACTAATTAAATTTCGGTTTATTAACTTAACCGGCCGGTTTTGTTTGTAGCAGAAGTTCTAAGATTGAACTAGAGGAGATATCAGAGACTCTTTATACTCGTCCTTCTCTTTTATCTGACCTCTCTAATCTCGATCTCACCAAAAGGTTAGTGAATCTGACTCGATCAAACTCCGAATGTGGCGAGAAGAAGGTGAGTAAGATGAAAGGAAGAGCGATGGTGAAGTCGAGATTGACGGTGAGCTTCACTTTCGTTGAGATGCTTCAAGGCAAGATCAAACCGAAAATTTGGAGCCCACAAGTTTCGAGATGGTCAGATTGTGATTGTGGATTTTGCACTAGTTGGACTTCTACTTGTAACAAAGATCAGTCTCTCTTTGTCAACACACAGTTCCCAAAAGGTAATCACATTTTAGAAAAATTTTGTATATTTTGTGAAAGTATATTGGCTTTTATAAAATAGTCTCTGCACTACAATAAACCAGTGGTTGAGAGAGACTCTCAGAAATATGAGATTTTAGAAGTCTAGGAGTTTCCAGGTTAGTTAGGGAAAAAGTTTTCATGATGTGTCTTAGAATTATGGTGTATATTGAACCGAACCATCCAAATTATCACAAGCTAAAATTATTCAAAGCATATGTATAAAGATATGTGTAGACAAGTATGTATTTTTTAAAAATAATTTAAACGTGAATAAAAGAAATTTGGAAACTAAACGTATTATGTAGTTTAGGTTATATTTTATTTTTTTCATCTATTTTTTTAAAATGAACATATTTGATAGGCAATGGTGGAAAAGAAGACGTATTGTTCATCCATGGCTTCATATCTTCATCGGCTTTTTGGACAGAAACAGTGTTTCCAAGCTTGTCGAATTCGAATTATAGACTACATGCCGTAGATCTTTTAGGGTTTGGGAAGAGCCCTAAGCCTTCTGATTCACTCTACACAATGAGAGAGCATGTAGAAATGATAGAGAAATCAGTATTGGTTAAACACAATGTGAAGTCGTTCCACATTGTAGCTCACTCTTTGGGTTGCATCTTGGCTCTTGGCATAGTCGCTAGGCACGGTGGTTCCGTCAAGTCACTAACTCTTCTAGCTCCGGTTAGTTTTATTTCTTAATCTATAGTTGATATATTAACAAAGCACACTTTTAAGGTTAATAAATTATAGCATATTTATTTTTTAGATAAAAGTAAATTTATTGTTAGTTTTTGTCAGTCAAATTAATCTAAGCATCTGAATGGACAAAAGAACAACACCTAGAAAGAAAAGAATTTAGAATCCTGAGTTTCCAATTTCTTTCGTCACATTGTGTGTAGTATTTACATATTGTATACATAACTTAAGGGATTTTAACTGGTTCTTCTGAGTTTTCCGTGTAGCTGAACTTATGATAGCGGTAGTTCGCTCCATGAGATTAAACCATCCATGTTATCAAATAAAAAATATCCGTGTTATCAAAATAAAAAATAACAAGACGTGTTGGTGCAATAAAACTAATTTCATGAATCAATGAAGGATATATTGATAAGAATAGAATTGTATATATAGTGGTAACATTTATATGGAAGACTTGATGTTGATGAAGTTTGATCACATGTGTGCATGTATATATGGTGAAGCCTTATCATCCGGTACCGGAGTCAGAGACGGAGCCAAAGCAGTATGTGATGAGGAAGGTTGCGCCGCGGAAGGTTTGGCCACCGATGGCGTTTGGAGCGTCCATGGCTTGTTGGTATGAACACATTAGCCGTACCATTTGTCTTCTCATCTGCAAAAACCATCGTCTTTGGCAATTTCTTGCCAAACTCATCACCCGTAATAATAGGTATTTAGTATAATTTTTTATTAAAGATCTTATTCAAATAAATAGACGTACTATATATTATGATTTCGTATATAATTATACAGAATAGGAAAATTAAAGCCCACAAGTTACATCAGATTGCTAAGTTCGTAGTTTTATAACTATACAGAATAGGAAAATGTAAACTTAGGCAACCTAACGATGTAGAAATAAATATGTTCTAACCTACCAAATCTATAAGTGTTTAGAGATTTATAATGTTACTTTGCATTGTGTTATGCCAATTTATATAAGGTATTATTGACTGACTCAAACTTTCAATGGTTAATTAATTATAAATGCATCAAATTTTGTACTAGGCAGTTTCAATTAATATTTCTAAATCTTGTCATTATTTAATAAAATTACATATAAATTTTCTTAAAATTTTATCTTTTTTTTTTGGTCTGATAAATTTTATCTTTAAGAAACAAAAAAAAATGCCTTGAAAAGTCATCATATCTAAATAAATGAGATAAAATCACCAATTTTAGAGAATTTTGGAATTTTGATATTGATATGTTCAAGTAAATATGAGGTAATTGTTATGTATGCAGGACAATAAATTTTCTAATAGAAGGGTTTATGTGTCACACACATAACGCAGCGTGGCACACACTACACAACATAATATGTGGAATAGGAAGCAAACTGGATTGGTATTTGGACATGGTACAAGATAAACTCAAGTGTAATGTCGTCATCTTCCATGGAAAAGACGATGAGGTCGTGCCTGTTGAATGCAGTTACAATGTTCAACGTAGGATTCCTCGGGCAAGAGTTAAGGTTCTTAAGAACAAAGATCACATTACTATGGTGGTCGGAAGACAAGATGAGTTTGCTCGTGACCTCCAAAAGATTTGGAAGACTTCTTTCTAAATCCACTTCGACATTTGTAAGGAGAAACCAAATCCTTTTTGAGTGATTTTAAGATTATATGGTGGTAACTTGGAATGATTCCATTCATAAATAAAGAGAAGAGACGAATAATCCTCCCAAAAATATATGTATCGAAATTTTATGATTAATATTTATATTATTTTAATCTATTTGTAAGAAAATGGTTAAAAAATGCAAAATGTTTATGTTTTTTTTAATTTTTTTTAAGAACTAAGGATTCAAATTGATGATAATCTAAAGCAGATTTTTATAATACAGAGACTAATTAGACCATAACAAAACGTAGAATTTGTTTGCTAACAAACAACCAAAAAAGAAAAAAAAAAAGACACTACGTTTAATCTGCGAAAATGTTTGATTTTGTTTCATCTCTAATGAGAACAATGGATTATAGAGTGGGGATTTAAGAAGAGTAGAATTGGAAATATTGGTTAAATCACCTGTGCTTGTTGCGTTTAGATGGTGGCATGTTCTTCATTCCTCCTCCACTGCTTGATCCAGGCCGCGATTTCCCAAACGCCTTCATCTTCCTTCTCTTTCTCTCTTCCTCACTATCAGACTCAACTCCATGTTCTCTGTCTGCATTAGTAGCTTCTCTCTCGAGCTCATCCCAAGTCTTACCTTTCTCTTCTTCCGACTCTTCCTCTGAGTCTTCTTCGTCTTCATCCTCTGACTCCACTAGTGACTCACTCTCTGAATCCTCATCCTCTGACTCAGACTCAACCTCTACATCTGACGGCTCATATCCTTTGTCTGACTCCTCAGAGCCGCCGGATTCTGAATCGCTTCCGTCCAGGTTCAGAAATTCCCATCCTCCATCGTCTACAAAGCTCTGGGGATCATCCGTGATCGTCTTCAGGATCTGTCTCCAGTTTAGATTCAGTTTGCTCTCGTAGTACTTTATATCTGTCGTGTCAAGCCACTCCTTTATCCCTTCTAGAGAGCTTGTGGGAACTGAGTCAACCCTGAGAACATCTTTCTTGAAGTCCTTGAAGATGATGGCCATGTCAAAGTTCTTCTGCCCAAACCCAACTCTCTCGAGATTCACAATTTCAATTTCGCTCAGACTGACCACAAGGAATGGGAATTCTATGAGCTCAACTAAGCAGCTAGATGTCGGTATGATAAATGCAGATGTCTTGTGCGGGACACCATGAAAACCGAGCTCTCTAAGAGGTTGATCAAACTCAAGGTCCAGACTTGCAAACTGGGGTAGTTGCCACAAATCGTTGACCCGATTGGCAAAATGATTGAAATCCATGTTAATCTTGTTTTTCCTATCACGCTCCCGCTGTTCTTCATCAATCTCATCTGGGTCATAAGCTGATCTCCTCCCACCACCTAACGACTGCACAACATCCATCACCTCCACATAAAACTGGACGTCCTTTGTTTTCTTGGTTCCTACCATAATGTGGTTGTGCAAGTGAAAATGCAGGAGGGTGATCATCTCCTTCTCAGCTGGCTGGAAAAATGCATGCTTTATATTCGCAAACAGAACATCCACACGTTCGTCAGGCCTAGTTGTTGAATACCTGAAACCATTGGCATGAGCTTCGAGTGTCCCAGGAATCTTCTTGCGGCCACTAAAAGGCGGACGGATCCACAGCTCAGACAACCTGAGGGGTTTGAACTTGTTCCCCGCAAGCTGCAGTTTCTCTTGAGTAACCAATGTAGCCCTTTCAGCTCTCTCTGACTCCCTGGCCATGACTTGCCGTCTGAGGGTCTTAATTGCCTGAACTACTTCACTGCTATGCCTTGAATCTTTGGTCCGGAATGAAACCTCCTTGAGGTAGATAGCACCCTGGTTTTTCAAAGAGTTGGAATCATGAGGGTTGAAGGGCGTACCCGGGACATTGAAAATGATCCGGATGTAGCAATTCCGGTTGGTATCCTGATTACCCGAGACTGTTCTTATTGTAGCCACGTGGAATGGAACCATGCTACCATAGATGGGTAACAATACAGCCTCGTTCTTCTGATCAACCTGGATCATTATATCCCTAGGTTGTGGTACATCATTAACATTCTTGTAGGCAACCATATCAGCTGAAGTCTTTGCAGTAGACCGGCTGTCTCCCGCCCCAGACCTGTCACCAGCAAGCCTTCTAGCAGTTTCTTCATTCTTCTGGCGTGCAAGTTCTGCCTGGTGCTGCTTCCGCAGCTCTTCTTTTGACACCACATGATCATCTGATCTAAGGGCTGTCTTGGTCATGTAGTTGTCCTGACCGCTAGTCCTCTGTTTCTTTCTTGGTTTCTCTTCCTCTTCCTCCTCTTTGAAGGAGTAAGCCACGTCCTTAACAGATTTGGAGCACTTGGTTATTAGCTCCGGATTCTGTTCTGTGACAAGAACAGTGTCAGCCAGTAAAAGTGAGAACTTCTTGTTCTTGCTGCGGCTTTCTGACTCACATTCCAAGTTCTGGAAACCAAGACTCACATTAAATGCCATTTTTGGTCTCAATATTTTCTCATTTTTTGCATTAATGTTTAGTCCCGACTCTCGAAATTCAAGACCAATACCAGTCCCAGCAGATCTAGTTAGCTTGTCAACCAACTCAGGTGCATTCTTTTCAACAACAGAAAGGGCAGCCTGGTAGACAGTGTTTATCTTTCTTCCAGACCTCAAAGCGTTAATTGCAGCCTCATGTGCCTTAAGAAGAACCTCATATGCCTTGCTCTGGAGAGAATTAGCATCTATTAGGTAAGTCCTGGCGACATTAGAGCAATAACTATTATACCGAGCACCAACAGCACAAATTATGATACTCGCTGGATCATAAGTTAGCAGTTCGTCATTGCTTGCAGCACTAGGTTTGAGATCAAACTTGCCTCCACTTTGAAATATCGGAGGGTAGCATATGTCAACATTTTCTGGCCTCAGCTTCACACTGGCCTTAGTTGGCTCAAGTATTGCTTTCTCGGTGAGATCCATCAAGGACGAGTGGGTTACATCTTTCTCTTCGTCGATGACATTCTCAAGTTTTGGAACAACAACATTTTTCATCACACTGTACGCGAGATACGCAGCTTTCTTCACATTAATGATCTCAGTATCGTCTTTAACAGCAAAGAGATCAGACAACCCTCCAGTAATGTCTACAAACTGGAAGTTTGCATTCTTTAGCCTCTCAGTCCATGTCTCCAGAAGCTTACCTTCAGGAGCTTCACGAGCAATGTGTCCTACAACTTGTGAATCATTTCCATCACCCCTAGACAGATCACGGATGGCACGAAATATGGCATCCATCTGCCCTGTTCCGTCATCACCCTTAGGCTTAACATGCATAATAACATCAACCTTCAACTCACTCTGCGCAGCTTTTTTCACAACTTCAAGAAGAGATGCCTTGTTCCTACTACATAAGAAGTGGATCTCCTTGGGGGTAAAAACCATAATTGTATCTGGAAACTCATACCCGAGAAGCCAAATATTAAGTGCTGATGATTTTAGGTAGCGCAAATCATCAGAAGCGGGAGGGGTAGCTATGGCAAGTGCGTCCGCAGAACCCCATAGCTCTGCACTGTGCTCATTCCAATGTTCATACAAGGCTTTTGCACGTGATATAAAATTTGTAACATCTATGGAGTATGTGTTCCCAGATTTTGGAGGCCCTCCACTAGGAGCTCGCGCATTACCGTTTCGAGAGTCTGCCATCCAAAGAGTTAAGCAGCAACTTATCTGCAAACGAAAATATTTGTCATCAACAAGTGAGAGATATGCCTAAATTTTTCATTAATCAGGAATATAACAAAGAGTAATACTTTTTATGAAGCAAAACACAAGCTGAAACCAAACGAGGGATCAACAAAACCTAATACCATAAAACTAAAGCAAAGTTCAACAGTTTTTTTCAACGTCAATCTTTTAATGCGCAGGACATCATTATATCTAAAAATTATGGCAGAAAAAGTGAAAAGTCAAAACTAATGCCGCAGCATCAGACTCTAGATATGCTGAAACAATGAATCATTTTAAAAGCATTTCAAGCGGCGGAATCCGAAATCAAATCTAGGGTTTCATTTCTTCAAACCAGGTCGAAATTTCAGTATATTCCACCAAATTGAATAGCAAGAAAAAAAAAGTCTGAGTAGAAAAAAAAAACCCACCTCGAATTGAACCAAAAAATTCCTAAGCAAAACAGGGACGCAAACGGAAGCACGCCGAAACCCTAGAAAAGGAAGAACGAAAAAAACAAAAATTAATTACTGGTCTAATGCTGCGAAATCAAAACGAATCAAGTTAAGAAGATGATTGTAGATGAAGAATCAAATCGAAGAACACGGAAACGAAACGAAAACAAGTTGAATCGTAGATTAAAACAGTGAGAAATCGAAAAAGGGAAAGAACATAGAAATGAAGGAGATAGTTTACCCAGAGGGTTCGTAAAGGAGGAAAAGAACGTGGTAGCTCCAAACCACGGCGACTTTAACCGCGAAAATAATAACAAAAGAAAAAATCCGGCGAGGCTCTCCGTGGAAGAGAAAAAGAGAGAGAGAGAGTAAGCTTAGAGGACCATGAAATGGTTCTTCTGCGAGGCAATTCAGAAAGTGAAACATTATTTATTTTGATCATGGTGGGCCCCTTTAAGTGTAGACACCGACTTGGATTTTTTTGAACAAAATTATTGGGCCTTACTAAAATCGGCCCAGAGCCTAATAATTTTAAAAGCCCATTAAATATTGTTATCAATTTTGTTTAGAGGAACCAGACCAACCAAAAATATAAGTCACAGTTAGACCAAAATTTGTTGGAAAGATAATTAACTGGTAGACCAAATATACCATATTATATTGTTACATCTAGACATAATAACTGGAATTGAAAAACTCAATTGAACCGACTCAAAAATTTTGTTTCAGTTTTGGTTTCTAGAAAAGAATCATTCGGTTCTTAGTTCGGTTCGATTTCGATTTCTAGGGAAAAACCGTTTAGTTCTAATTTTTAAGTAGCTTTGACTCTTGGTTCGGTTCCGAGAACCGAAAAGTACTAAATAGGAACCAAAATTTGTTATTACTAATGAAATACTTTGGTTACTTTTGATTACAAGTAATCATATTTTTTTTAGATATTTGGTTACTTTTAGTTACTTTTGGAAAAAAGTAATTATTTGGAACCGAACTAATATTATTTTAAGACTATTTTGTTCCATATTTTTGAAATTGGGAATGAACAGGAATCAAACCAAATTTTAATAGGCACTCATTGGTTATCATATTTCCAGAATCGAAAAAATCGGAACCGAATCAAAACTGAACCGAAATATATTGGTATCCATTAGTTACTATATTTCTAAAATCGAAAAAAAAATCAAAAGAATTGAACCGAACCAAAGAACCGATTTACCCAAAGTTAGTGCCTACATTTCTGGTTAAAATAATGTTCTCATATAGTGATCTGAATCAATATATAAGATTATTTTCCTATAACCATCTAATTTTCTGATTATTTGTTGTCAAAATTAATTCTGATGGTCAAAGTTTGTTGGGTTTTTTATTTTCCTAGAGATGACTTCTGCTGTCTCCTTCTAAGTTCATCCAGCATTTGTCATCTATTGGCTTCAACAAAAGTCAGATCAAATTCATTGCACTAAACAAATAATAAGTTAAAGTCACATCATATATACTTATTTAACCTATGGAGTTTCACAAATCCATATGTTATGTGTGTTTTTCTCCATTGAATAAAAGAGTCCATTCCTTTTATCCTTCACATAATGGATCTAAGATTGATCGTAGCAACTCAAATCAAAAGCATTGATGAATTGTATCCTCTTATTGATGAGAATCCATACATTCTTGAAATCATTGATGCAGTACCTTTCATCAACACTCCTCTTCATGTAGCTTCTGCTTCTGGGAATTTTGCTTTTGCCATGGAGTTAATGAATCTTAAACCATCTTTTGCTAGAAAACTTAACACACACGGGTTAAGTCCATTGCATCTTGCTATAGAAGAAGGTCAAAAACAGTTGGTTCTAAGTTTACTCAAGGTTGATCCTGACCTTATTCGTCTTCATGGAAGAGAAGGTATATAACCACTAGATCAACCCTTTTATTCGTGTTCTGTTTTCTTGAAGTGATTGAATCTTTTGTTCTTTAGGCATAATAGTAGTTTGATTTTGAATTAAGGTACAACACCGTTTCATCAAGTAGTAAGAAGAGGAGAGATTGATCTTATGACGGAGTTTCTCTTAGCTTGTCCTGGTTGCATTAGAGATGCAAACGTCAAAGGTGAAACAGCTCTACACATTGCAGTTTTGAACAATAGATATGAAGAGCTTGAAGTACTCTTGGGATGGGTTCAAAGATTGCGTCAAAAAGATGCTGAGTCACTAGAGATGCAGTTTTTGAACAAACGTGATCTAGAAGGTAACACAGCCTTACATGTAGCAGCTTATCAGAACAGATTCAAAGCCGTAGAGCTCTTGGTAAAGTGTTATGCACTAAACCAAAACATCCAAAACCGGACTGGCTTAACCGCTCTAGATATCTTACATAAACAGACTAGACATCACACAAACAGAAACATTAAAAACATAATCAGACAATTTGGAGGTAAGAGTGGAGACTCTGTTACAAAATCCAAGAAAGTGTCTGATATCTTAAGATCTCCAATAAGTTTCACAGAGCATTTGTTCACTCAGACAGCGAGGTATAGGAACCAGATTTCAGAAGGATCACGAAACGCACTTCTAGTGATAGCAGCACTGATAATCACAACTACTTATCAAACAGCTTTGCAGCCACCAGGAGGTGTATACCAAGAAAATGCAGAAGAAGGGACTAGGAAAAGTGTTGGTACAGTAGTGATGAGTAATAATTATTTCTATGCTCTTCGAACTATGAATAGTATGGCTTTGTTTGGAGCCATAGTCATAACGTTTTGTTTGTTACCAGCTGGTGAATGTTATGTCTTATGGTTTGCTTGGATAGGAGTGCCATTGTATGTTTCATACTTGGTTTCGATGTCGGTTATATCTCCAGATACAATGTTGTTCTTCTCTTTTAGTGGTGGCTCGGCTATAATTGTTGTTTTGGCTTACATGGTTTTGTTTTTCTTGCGGTGGAAGTGGTCTAAGAAGAAGCTACCTGGAACCAGCAGTGACTTGATACTTGAAGGTTTGACAACTTTGGATTTAGCTAAAGGAATAGAGTGTAGTTGAAAGTCAAATCATGTAGCTTTGATTCTATCTTGGATTGACTTGGATGCTTTGTAGGTGATAATTTGTATGCATATTTATATATGATTTGTCAAGCAATCTATTCTTAAAGCAGCCAACATAAAAATTTCTGTCCAAGCAAAATAAAAATTTGATATTCATATAATAAACAATTGTTTTTAAAAATATCACAAAATAATGCATTGATGGCATCAAATAGAGCACATACATAACTATTATACTATATGTTCATAATAACTATTATACTATCCTTAATAGTATAATACACAAGTCAGCTTCGGGGTAATTACCACTCTATCTGTTTGACACGTGGCATTGGGCCAAAAAAATGGCATTCCGAATTTTTAGGTCAACCTTTCTGCATACAATTTTTTTTCAATTCAGTAAACGAGTTAACAAAATCAAAATTGTTTATTTAAAAAATTGTTCCACTACTCCTACGTTTTAGATAACCCACGTTTCTATTATTCTTTAACTATCTTCTTCAACCATAATCTATGTACAGATCCAGTTTCCACATTTTCATTGTTTTCAATCGTTTTCGTTTTCATTGTTTTCAATCGTTTTCTCTTTATATATTTCAGTAAACCGTTAAAGATTTGTTTGATTTTTCATCGCAAAAATAACACCAATTCTTCCAGGTTAGTAGATTTTAGATTATTTCTCTCTAAATTATACGATTGAAAACGATAAGCTGTGGTTTTAATTGTTTTTCGTTATTTGATCGGGCAAAGTGGTTTCATATTTTGATGTTGTTCGTCTATGCTAGGGATTTGGCCGTAAAAGCACCAATTGGCTCGATATCGGAGGCAAAATAGTACCTTTCTCCGCATCTCAAGAGCGGACAAGAAACAAAAAAAAATCGGAAAGAGAAATCCAAATGAGAAGAAATCAATTTGAAGACCAGCCAATTTCTAAGATGAGTTTTAATCAAGTTCCTGTTTTTATTTTCCATGAATTTCCATGAATTACAGGTTTCAAAATTCTCTTATTCGGTGATTTAGTTTTTGAGGCGTGACAAAGATGATGGTGAACGTAAAAGTATGATATCAGGGAAAAGGTCGGTTAAGACTCATTTGGGTTTTCTAAAACAATATTCTTTTCTTTGTTTACTTTCTTCTTTGCTACAGATTCTACACAATGTTGAGAAATCAAAAAGAAAACAAAGCCGCAGAAGTGTAAGATGTTATCTTCGACAAAAGAAAAATTGCAAACTCCACACCAATTATTCTCCACTTCATCTTCTATTCTCTCAATAATCAACTCTACTATCAGGAACAAGATCTCAAGTTTCAGGGATTCATGTCTGAGAATCTCCACCCAAATGTATCAAATCTGGATTGCTTCTTCTTCGGTTGGCCCCTCCACTCACTACAAGAGATTTTCTCTTTATTGCCATTACATGAATGCTTGGGTTCGAACATGATTGCACATATATATAAAAATAATATTATTATTGTTGGCTTTTTGCTTCATTTTGAAGGCTCATGGATTTTCAAACAAAGCAGTTATTCCTAATGTGGCAAAAGCCTTACATGTAATATATTTTGCTTTCTATCTCTCCTTGAACTAGCAAATTATGTGAATGAATATGTTTCTTTACAGTTCTTGGATTGTAAGTTTTTTTAAATTACTTGATTACATGAAATCCAATCTCTGTAATTGTCAGATCAAGATCTAAATTTTGGTGTTCACATTGGATCCTATCTCTGTAATCTCTACCTTAACAACTAACTTTAGAGCAAAAAAAAGTGAACAAACCATTAAGCCAATTTGTTTGTTATTTTAGGAAATCAGTGGAGTTTCCAACTTTAAAATTCAGGTTTCTGAAGATGTTGTTGTCGTCGAGGTATGTTTACAGTCTACATTCTCTTTATATGCATGCAAAATGTACACACAAAAGCATATATATGTGTATACGACATATCTAAGGATACATTTTGAATCAATTCTTGATCTTAGAAAGTGATGTTTTTATTGAAAATGGTTATGTTACAGCTGGATAAAATTCATAACTACATTATATGTTTGATTTTTCGAACCAGACAATTGAACTTTGCTTATGTTTATTTTCAACGTGTTTTGTCTGTGTGAAGCTTTTAAAGACGGTTCCATCAACATGAGTAGCGTCAAGCGTAGTGGATACCAAACAAAGAGGTGGAATTAAAATACAGACTTTGGATCTAAGTTTTGAAGATGAATATGAGGTTTTATTCAATTAAAATAACTGTCTTTTTCATTTTGTGACTGAAAGAAAAACATTATGTTGAATCTGGAGGTTACTTTCCTCATACAAAATCAATGTGGTAAATTACAAAATTAAGTCCATATTACTGTTTTCGAATCTATGAGTGTTCGGTCTTATTTGGACCTAATTGTATCAATGTGATTGATATGGAAACAAACATAATCTATTTGATTTATTTCTTTCAAAACAAGCTTTTTCCAAAAAATCATCTTTCATTATTTGCACGGGTCTAATATTAATATACTATAATATCCAAATTCTATTCAATCATATCGTCCACATGAAACGACACACTGTTTCGTGAATCGTTGCGCCCTATGTAAAGTGTTAGTAATAAAATATTAATTTAATTTTGTAAATCCTTTTTATAGAAACAAAATTACCTAGGTTACTCAACTGATATGTCTATCTACTAATTGGTCAACCATTCTTACGTGTTTGAAACTTTCTTTGTAAGTACAATCTTCGTTTGTGTATGATTGGCTTTTATGTTTAATTTTTGTTTATGTTTTGTAAGTCATAAGTATTTAAACTAAGGGAAAAGATTATTTCGTTATAACTAGCATTAGTGAATAAAGTATGGGGTCTAAAGTAACCACTTAAAGAATCACTATATGCGTATTTTTGGTTTGTTATGTAAAAAGCATACTTATTTATGGCTACAACAAACTCCAAAGTTCTGATACTTACGATTTGAAAATCTACATAAACATTGTAAGAATTTTTTTAATTAAAAAGCATCAGCTTAATTAAATTACTATTACGTTGGCCACAATTTTGGAATAACCGTCCCACTACCATCGTTTCCCACTACCATAACTATTAAATTAAAATTTGTATATATACAAAATTATTAAAACCAGGTGTTTTGTCTAGATAACACAAAAATAGTAACCATCAAACCACGTACATAACCCATAACTGAAACGTTTGTAGTTTTGGCTTACAAAATATATATTACGTACTTCCTTTATTATTTATATTCATTGTCTTTTTATAGCTTTAGTAGACCATAATTGTATAAGTCTTACATTTACTTTACAGGTGGAAAAGATGAAAGGATCTAAGCGTTGCTATGCATTAAAAATAGATTCGTCTGGTTCTATTGATAACGTTCAAACCTTACTTGCTTCACAACCAAGTGTAAGAAGCAATATGGAGTTGATATTTAATTACCCTCCGGAGTCGTCATTACCAATACATTCGGAAGAGTATAACCTATCCGGTACTTCTCCACATGCTTCTTCTAATAATATGATTACCACTTCGCCTACAAGTATGTCTGGTTTATCTATTGCTTCCCAAGCATCGACAATTACTACCTACGACATGGTCGAAGAGGAAGACACTACTTATCTCACTGTTAAAGTTATTGCAAATCCTATTCCTTGCAACACTTTACGGCTTAATCGTTCCTTATCTATTTAGCATCATGATGTGTCTTTTTCTACTAGGTCAGTGATTAGGGTTATTAAAAAGATGAATCATATGATCCATTTCTAAATGTTGAATTGTTTTTGAGCATTACTATTATTTTTTATATTCTTTTTATTCATGTAATTTGTATGTATCCGTATGTCATAAACCCAAAAAAAAATTTATATTTGCATAATTGAAGGAGTAAGGCTATATTGTCAAACAAAATAATAAGAACTAATCTTTATTTAACCTTTTTTCGAAACCATACCACATTACTAATCAAATACTATTTACTTTATATCGTGTAAAAATTAGGTCGTTTTATTACGATGTGAGCTATTTTATAATCAGGACACATCAAATGTAAAATATAAAATTATTTTATATTTAAATAATGAAGGATGTACTTCAAAACGTGTACAAACGGCCTAATTAAATTCATACATATATGCCATATACATGAATGTAAATTATATATATTGTACGCGTATGTCCTGTTAATTCAACAATGTCTATTTTTTAGTCTCTTTGAGATTAGTTTATTTTCATATTTTTGTTTCATGACTAATGGTCAAAAATAAAATCTTACTTGGGAAGTTATATTTAGTTTGCGGTCATATTTTGTGTAATTGATCTGTTTTGTTATGGACATGACCTTTTTGTATTGGGTCTAATTAGGGACCTGAGATTTTTACACTCCGTTTTAACCCATTTGTTAATTAATATATTAACTTTTATATTGGTTGGATGCTAATTCGTAATCTTTTTCAGCAGAATATATCTAAATAGATACTACAGAAAATGAAATATTCAAATACGATACTGATTTGATATTTATGATATGACGAGACGAACCATAAATGCTATTTTTTTGGGACTCGATATTGTAATTTATGATTGTAACTCTCTCTTTAGCTTCTTTCATAAACACCTATGTTTAGAAAGAAAAGAAATTTGTCTGTTGATTACGGAGATGGTTAGGGTTCAATATGGTAAACGTGGGTTTTCAAACAATCCAATGGCGTCTTCTATGGTCGGCAATGTTGACATGCAAGAAGGTACAGAAAGTCACAATCAAGCAGAACCGGTAGAAAATATTTCATCCGCTATGACTCTCTTACCAGCGCCGCCAACTCAAAGTGTTGATGTTGTTGATACCGCGACCGAGCAGACCAACTCTCCACCTTCAAACCCCGAGCTCCTATTACCAATCTCTCTGGATCAGATTCAGATGATATTGTGGATATTACTGAAACTTACAACCATTCTGATCGTACACCTGGTGACTTGCCGAAAACCATAGCGTCACGTCTTAAAAAGCGTTGTAAGGATACTAGAGAGTGTTCTCCTATGTCAGAAAGCCCTTACAATTCTGACCGCTTCGTCTCTGCTGTGACTGAGAACAAATTTAAGGTACTTTGTACTAAGACTATTATTCAGGAGAAATTAGTTTTAGATATAGAAGTAGCGAGTGTTAAAAAGTGGATTACGAATGATGGGTTGTTGCCTACTTTCATGCTTCCTGTTAACGATGATTATAAATCTGTCATCAAATTTTGGTCTAACTTTCCCTCTGTTTTGGTGGATTTGTCTGCTATTTCCGTGTTTGTTAGAGGCCATTTTTATGAGATTTCTGCAACAAAGATCAATGAGTTATTCGATCTACCAGATTTTAGTGAAAGTGAAGTAATAGCTTATTTGGGTAGTACGAGTATAAGGGATTTGACTTTGTTTTTAACTGCTGAGAAGAAATCAAGTTTGAAGTCGGTTGTGATAGCAGATGATTTCTCTACTGAGTACAAAGAGTTATACAAGTTGTCTTGTATGAATTGGTATCCTGCTCTCAACCAAGCTTATGTCCACCTCATTCGTTGTATCTTCATTTATCAGGTTATCCACAATTTAAAATTTAATCTGGGTCAAGTTGTTTTTGGAAATATGCTATCTCTGCATCCAAAATGAGCATCAAGAGGATTGATTCCATACGCTGCACTTATCTGGAAACTTCTTAATGCACAATGTCCAATTCCTGTTGACCATTCATTTCCGGACAAGCCTGTTGAAGAAGCACGTGTAGTGAAGAGAAGGAACCCTTATGTTAAGCGTTCAATAAAGAAGTCAATGCCATCTACATCAACTCTCAGTTACAGGCAGACTGTATCAGAGATTTACAAATTATGCAAGGCTATTATGTTCAAAGGTTAATATTATTATATTCACGTTAATTTTTTTACATGTTTAGTTTCTCATTATATATGCAAATATTTAATCAGGTCAAGAAGGTGATGATGGGGAGGAAGATGAAGATTAAAGGTAAGTTGCTATTTGAGAATACTAAAATTTTTAATGGTTGGTATTTTGTTTGCCTTTTCAGTCCAACATTTCTTTATAAGATGGGTTTTATTCTACTAAACTATTTTGTCTACTTTGTTCGTATAATGACTTTCTGCTGAAATCAAACTCTGTATGTGAATATGTAATGTTTACTATTAAGATATGTTTAGAAGTTCCAAACTGTGACCCACAACCCCACAATCATAAGCTACGAATATAATTTTTTTTTCAAACTCAATTATATGAACCACAAAACGTTGAACGTAATTTACTTAAAAAATTAACATAAACAACCACTGCTTATTGCATAAATCCAGTTCGTGATCACATCTCTACTCCCTGTTTTACTTTTTTTATGTTTTGTCAAATCCGGTAATGTTATTTTATTTATATGTTTTCTCAATAAAAACGTTTTGGGGCTATTTAATAGTTGGAAAATTTTGACCCATTAGCAATGAATGTAACATCATTATTCAACTAATAAACTACTGATCCAGTACCATATGGGTATCAAATTGTGCTTTTTGTCCTGGTCGCCAAGCCTATATATTTTAGTCATATAGTTAACTTATGTCAGTGGAACATACCCGATTATTATGTGACCAAATGGTGTGATTATTTTTGCTGAAATTAAGAACATAAGTACAAAACAAAGATTACATAAATTAAAAAAAATTGTTAGAATACAAAGTTGTTTCGAATAAAAAGATGCTGCTACTTAAATTCAAACCCCCTGAGTGATCGTTTGACTGCAAAATTCTAGAAGCAAGACATGCATGCTTCTTCTTTTTTCAAGTCATTGTATGCACCAAAATCTTTCTCCAAATTCTCCCAATCCAAAAATTCATGTGTTTTACCATCACATTCATACTTCTCAGGGACAAATGACTTCTTTAATTCTCTTATCTGCTTAAACGCTTTACCCCACAAATTTTTGTTCACACGTCTATCAAATTTGAAAAAGGTTTCCACAGTTTGGACATCATGGGTTTGATAAAAGTTGATAGCATATCATAACTGTTGTGTTTATCTTCACCACCAATATGAATTAGAATATGACCTTATAGATATGTAGCATCTTCGAATTTAGCAATCGATGCTTTCTTGAATAATAGTAGACCTTCTGTTTTATGATTTTTGTAAAAAAAACTGCTAACCGATATACCGCAACCGGATTTCCCAACTCGCATAAACGGTGATATCGTCGACCACCTTGCTCTAGATCTGGCAAATAAGGAGTGAACTTAACTTCATCAAGTGATAGTCGGTAAATAATATGATGATTATCACAAAAACTTCTCATATCTTTGCATACTAAACGTAGGTTAAGAAGTGACCGCAAAGATTTATTTACAGCAGAAGTAATAATTGCTATTAGCACATCATTTGGCAGTAAAATGTTGGCTTCATGGACTCCTGTTTTTTTGTTCTTTTTGGCATGTTTTGCAAACTAAGTTTGGATTGTTGAGTTTAGGCTTTACTATCTTTAATTCTATTTATATATTTATATTAGCTTTGTTTAGAATCGGTTACAATATTCCGATCATGTAATTGCATATCTAATTTTATTTTGGTTTTATATATTTTTTTTTAAAATTGTATTTAATTTCCACTAAAATTTAGGAACAAAAATAATTATGTTCATGGGTTTGTGAAATCATGCGTTTACAATCGTGGGATACTTTGTGGATTAACACAATTTATCGCGTGGAAACATGTATCTAATTTTAAAAACTAAATTTTAAATTACATTACCATAATTCTCATACGTGTAGCAGTTAAATACTCTTCTCACTTTTTTGTTCCCTCATGTTTTGTTTTTCACTACAACTACGGAATGGCTCAAGGAAACATCGTCTCTAAATGTATGAGTCACTACTCTCTAAAAACTATCGCGGAGATTTGTGATATGAAAGAGGTGCTCTTTGCACTAATTATAAGTATTTTTTATACAATTCAACGTTGTTTTCTTATTGTAGTAAATACGAAGACATCGTAATCATTGTCATTTTATTTGTTTCTTAGGAAGGAAACTATCGTGCTATAGTACGGATCTCAGCGATATTCAAGGTTCCAGGGTGGTATTATTTTGAATGTACAAAATGCAAATTCCCGATTACCAAAGAGGAACTTCTAGACATGACTCAAGAATTTTCATCTCAAAGACGTAATTACATTTGCAACAACTGCACTGATTCTATGAAATCATTCACTCCAAGATTACATTTTTCAAAGTACACGTCCAATATCATTTTATCATACTATGTTGAACACACACTCGGTATAATGTCATATCTTTTTCAGGTACAAACTTCATTTAAGTGTATTGGATCGTACTGGTTACACAAAATGTATTCTATTTGATACAGCTGGTTTTGAACTCGTACGTGAGAGTGCTGATATGTTGCTAGACAACCTGTGTCACGTGGTTCGTATTCATATCATTTTTTTTCCGAACAATTTTAAATCTTACTTGAATTTTTCAGTAAATTATACTTAATATTTATAGGATTGTGATATTGAAAAATTACCGATGGCAATACATAATATCGGTGGAAAATCTTTTCATTTCCTGTTTTGTGTTGCGCGAAACAACATTCTCAAGCATGAAGACACTTTCATCGTATCTAAAGTTTGGTCAGCACTTGATGTAATCGATAATATGAAAGATAAAGTGGCATAAATTGTATAAAAATATAAACACAAGGTATTGTACCCAAATTAAGTTTACCGTAACGAGTTTAATATTCACAATATAATCAATCATTATTGATTATTATCTTATATGTTTGTAATAATTTGATTCAGTTTATCAATTATGTTATGTACAACAATTTACATATCATAGTAGTTCATATCACTTCTATTTCAATTTCGTTTAGTTTCTGAATAACAACCTTTTTTATATATATGTTAGTAATTATAAATATTTATAAAATAAATTATCATGACCGGTTAACCCGTGCATAACACGGGTCTTAATCCTAGTATGTTCATAAATATTGTAGGCGTTGTATCATATCAATAGCTATTAAATATAAACATTATATGTTTTTTGACAATTTAGAAGTTTGAAGAAATAGTTATTTTTTAGTAGTACTACTAGTTTAATCGCCATATAGTTTAATTATATTATATACTAAATATTTGGAGAAATAGATTATGCAATTAATATTATAACTAGATGGTTTCCCATGTTATGCACGGGTTAGTCAATATTTGTTTGTTTTATTTATGTATTTTATGGTTTGATTTGTATGTATAAATTTATTAATTAATTAATTATATATTTGATATATTAAAAATAAATTTATAGTGATCACCGGTGTTGCACACAAAATATATTTTTTATATCTATTTACTTAAGTTTGATGCATTACAATTTTGCATATAAATTTTATTGACTCGTGTCATGTTTATTTATGTTTTAGACTCGTTTATAACTTAATTTTTAGACTCGTATTTATTTAGGGTTTTGAACCCGTATTTATTTAGGTTTTAAGATCTATATTTAATTTTTCTGTGTTATACATTATCGATAGAACATATATTTTTGTGGAAGATTTTCAAAAATACCCTAATTGGCATGTACCCTTTTCAAAACCTACCATTTTCTTTGAAAATTAGGAGAGAGAAATGGTCATCACAGGGAATGTTTTGAAAAATGGCATTTCGAATTGGGTCTTTTTAGTAATTCCTATATTTTTATTTATTAATATCATAAGTAATTTATCAAGTATATACTAATATAAATATATATATATATATATGATTTTAAACTTGAACTCATTTAAGTTTGTAGATCCATGTATATTTTTGTTTTATAGTATCGATTTGACACATATTTTTTGTTTATTAATATTTTAATCAATTTAGCAACTATATACTAATATAAATGTATGTACAATCATCCTATTAATATGTATTTGTAGATTAACAGAACTGATATTTAATATAACTAATATAATTTTTAGTTTGTGAAAACTTGAAAGTTGATATCATTAGTTATTTAGGTTTTATAAATGTTGATAGTGTTAGTTATTTCGTTTTGTTATCTTATAATTAAAAAATATATTTATTTCTATAATCTATATATAAGTTATGTTTTTGTTAAAATCTAATGTATTTTCCTGCATATTTAAATTGAGATTATAGATTTTTCCATCTTTATGTCATATATATATAATATAATTATTTTTATAATTAATACTTATAATCAAAATATATATATATATATTCTAATAAATATATTTACTAA
>OVBA01004136.1:10187-24728 GCA_900406435.1 Lepidium aucheri | reverse complement strand
TAGCGTACCGACTTGTCGACCGGTAAGGTGGGCCCACAGGCTGGAAGAGGATGTGGGGCCCATTAAGGTGACGGTCGGGGCGTTACATAAAGTCTACTTAGTAATGTAGTCTTTACATAAAATCTACTTAATATAGACTTTACATAAAGTCTACTCAAAATGAACTACATGTCTAAATTATTTTAAAAATTCATGAAACAATAAATATAACACATAAACATGTGAAATTTATACATAGGCGGGTAAATGAGTAAACACACATGGAAAAAAAACCATTATACATATGCTATAATTTGAGATTTACTAAAATTGTCATAGTAGACTAGAAATAAAGACTAAAAGTAGACTTAACATAAAATTTACTCTAGAGTTAGTTTTGCAGTTGACTAAAGTTTGACTTTTCAGAAGTAGACTTTATTTACAGTATACTGTAGAAGTCTCCAATATGTTTATTAATGTAGACTTCTTTTTAAGTCTACTGAGGTTAGTTTTGGAATTGACTAAGTTTGACTTTCGGTGTTAAATCTACTTTGGAAGTCTACATTTTGTAGAATTTAATTGAAGTCTACTTTTTAGAAATGTAGATTTTAAATAAATTCTACTTTTTTATTCAGTTATGTCATATGTGGAATGACGTAAACTATTAATTAATACACTTAACTTAAAGTCTACATTTTTAAAAGTAGACTATAAATTAACTTTACAAAATATAGATTTCTAGAGTAGATTTCACTCAAAAAGTCAAACTTAGTCAATTGCAAAACTAATCTCACTAGACTTAAAAAGAAGTCTACTTTCAAAAATTTAGTGTAGACTGTAAATTAAATCTACTTTGATAGTCAACACATTGGTCAATTGCAAAACTAACCCTTTTTGATGTAGACTTACTATTAAGTCTACATCCGATTTTTTTTTCTCAACAAAGAGAAAAATGTAGACTTAGTTTTAAGTCCACAACACACTGGTCAAATGCAAAACTAGCCCATATGTTGACTTGTAGACTTTATTTTAAGTCTACAAGCAAAATAGACCTAAAATAAAGTCTACTCTATGCAAAAAAACGAAAAAATAGTAATGAGTTAGATTGAGATTGTGTTTAAAATAGACCTAAAATAAAGTCTACTCTATGCAAAAAAACGAAAAATAGTAATGAGTTAGATTGAGATTGTGTTTACCTTAAATTACTACCCAGGATTTTGAGTCAATACCAACGAAATCCAATCGATTTTAATTCAAAGATCTAGAAAAAAGAAGATCTAAGAATTTGAAATTTTTTGGAATGCAAATGAGAGAGTTTTTTGGATGAAATTGGTGAGAGAGTAGAAGAATGTGATGTTATGTTAGTCATTTGGATGTTATTGAGTCCGAAAATGGTAGGTAAGTGAGCATTTAGATCTCACTTTTGGTTGTTAATGGTGGTTGGAAATATTGAAAAAGATGGCATTGTTGTAAATAAGTTGTTTGTCACAAATTTTTATGTCCTTTCAAGTATTTTTGGAATTAAAGAAAACAAAAATGACATAATTATAAATATATAGAGTCACAAGATTAAAATAGAAAAAATTTTGGAGAGAGAAAAATGGGGATCGTTTTTGCATTTGACCCTCAAAAATGGGTTAGTGTTGTAACTATCCCTAGATCTTTTGGTGTTAGTTGATATTAGCTTTTGTTATTAACAACTAGAGTGCATCTTAGTTTTGATCACTCATACATAATAGAAAATAATATTTTTTAGCCATAAGGTTTTATGAGTCATTGATATTGTTGGATACACTAATAAACAGTAGCTGCTGGAGAAGAAGAGAGCTCAAGTGGTTTGTGAGCCAAAGAAGTAACTTAACAAAATTAGAGCTAACGTTGAGTAAGTCATTGAAGAGAAACATGGTGTAGAATGAATATTATTAAGATGATGAGGTTACAATATATAGATAATTACAGTAGCCATAATCGAGTAATTGTATTTATAATATTAACTCTTCGTTATATATTCTATATGCAACCTCAAGATGGAGGTACATGTGTAATTTCAATCTTGGATGAAATGGTTTGGTGAGAGCATCAGCTAGTTGGTCTTTGGTAGAGACATGTGTAACGCCTAAAGCTCCAAAACGAATATTGTCTCGAACAAAATGATAGTAAAGGGCAATATGTATCATCTGAGAATAAAATACCAGAGTGGCACACAAGTAAGTTTCTCCAATATTATCACAGTAAATTACAGGTATGGATGGAAAAGTGATATGAAGCTCAGGGAGAAGAGAACATATCAAACAAAGTTCAAAAGCTGTATGAGCCACTACTTTATAATCTGTTAGTTTGTATCATAAGTTATCCATACTTGCTTCACAAGTTACAAGAGGAGTCCGTACAAGACACAATGTTCGTACAAGACACAAGTCGGCTTAGAACATGGTTAATGGGTCAACACAAATTCATTTGAATGACAAAGCCCGCGTTTAGTCCATTAAGAGAACAAGTCAGCCATTTTGTTGATCAATCCGACCGTTAGAGGAAGAAGCATCACGTGATGCCTTATCCTTTTGGCAATACCGAGACTAAGGAGATGCCACTCTCGCCTTTTCGCCAATCCCGAGGAAGGCATGCTATATCTCCTTGGTTGAGCGGCTAGGTTTAGTTAAATTTAAATGTTGTTGCTTGTCTATATATAGAAATCTCTCTTGTAACCAAAATACACAAGAAATGGATTAACTATTTCATAATACTCTCTCTCTCTCTCTCTCTCTCTCTCTCTCTCTCTCTCTCTCTCTCTCTCTCTCTCTCTCTCTCTCTCTCGGTTCTATTCTTTTTCTCTCTTCCGCAAACTATTCTATCTTAAAATCTCATCAAACTCTCATGGTATCAGAGCATACGGTCTAACCTTTACTCCATTCTCTTCATCTCGAATCTCCCCTCACTCTTATCTACATTCTCACCGATCAGTTCTCTCTTTACACACATATTTCATCTTTACCCGACAGATAAAAGCATTACCCGGTGGATAATAGCAAAACCGCCATGGAAGCTCTCAAACCTTTCAATGTTCATGTCATTCTCAAAGGCCCAAACTACCTCTTCTGGTCCTGAACCATGAAGACCATCCTATGTGGGCATGGACTATGGGAACACGTTGAACATGGTGCCGCACCAAACCAAGTCACCACCATGGACGAGAACCAAGTGTCGCCGGAGATGCAAGCAAGTGGTTCCAAGAAGACCAAGTAGTGATGGCCATCATGCAAAGCTCCCTAGATGGACCAATCCATGAATCATACTCCCTAGGCGGAATATAGAACCATGAGAAAGCTCACGGAGGAACTCACTTGGCTCAAAGCACTCCTCAAAGACTTAGGCATCAACCAAGAAACTTCCATGACTATGCATTGTGACAATTAAGCAGCCATACACATAGCTTCCAACTCAGTTTTCCACGAACGAACAAAGCACATTGAAGTAGATTGTCACAAAGTTTGTGAAAAGGTTGAAGAAGGTACAATACTTCCATGCTACACCAAAGCTCTAACCAACTAGCGTATATCTTCACTAAATCTGCCTCAACAAAGGTGTGTGAGTTCATACATTCAAAACTTGGACTCATCAACCTTAGACCCGGACAGCCTTGATCCTCTATCCGTGAGAAACATACTCTTTTCCTCAGTGTAACCTTTTCCCCATGAGGTTTTTGCTACACTTAGGTTTTTAATGAGGTGGTTCTCACGGGTTCCAGGCTTGGCCTCCGTTCCTTGCAGTCAAGCTTGAGGGGGAGTGTTAGTTTGTATCACAAGTTATCTATACTTGCTTCACAAGTTATAAGAGGAGTCCGTACAATACACAACGCCTGTACAAGACACAAATCGGCTTAAAACATATTTAATGGCTTAACACTAATTCATTTGAATGACAAAGCCCATGTTTAGCCCATCAAGAAAACAAGTCAGCCATTGTGTTGGTCAATCTGACTGTTGGAGGAAGAAGCATCACGTGATTCCTTATCTTTCGGCAAGACCGAGACCAAGGAGATGTCACTCTAACCTTTTTTCCAATCTCGAGGAAGGCACGCTCCATCTCCTTGGTTGAGCGGCTAGGTTTAGTTAAATTCAAATGTTGTTGCTTGTCTATATATAGACATCTCTGTTGTAACCAAAACACACAAGAAATGGATTAACTCTTTCATAATGTTTTCTCTCTCTCTCGGTTCTAATCTTTTTCTCTGTTCCATAAACTATTCTATCTTAAACTCTCATCAAACTCTCATATTCAGCTTCGGTCAAAGATCTGACTCCTCTAATCTGTTTCTTTCAAGTCCATGATATGTGAGTGTTACCAAGGTAGACAACATAAGCATTAGTTAAAATAAAATTATCAATATCTCATGTCCAATCAGCATCAGAGAAAGCATGTAGTGTCAATAGCGTGACTACATTAAGAAAGATATCATGTGTTGACATACCAGCTAAGTATCAAAGAACTCGCTTCACGGCATGCTAGTGGAGGTTTGTTGGGGCATGCATATATTGTGAGAGTTTATTCATGGCATAAAAGACATCAGGTTGGGTAAGAGAAAGATACTGGAGACTTCCTAGAACTCGATGATACTCATTGGGATCTTCTAACGGTGTGCTTGAATGAATATTTAGGCGTGTCGTAGGGGACATAGGTGTGGAGGCCGGTTTTGCATCAACCATGTTTGCCTTTGTGAGTAAGTCAAGGATGTACTTACGTTGCAAGATGTAGCCTTTCACGTGTGTGATGTGCTTTGATACCCAAGAAGTAATGTAAGTCACCCATGTCTTTGAGAGAAAACTGAGCACCCAGTGCATCTATGAAGCGAGTGACTTTGTCAGGGTGACTTTCTGTAATAACAATTTCGTCTACATATACCACCACATAAAGAATAATGGCACCACGGTGATAGATAAAGTCAGAGGTATCCACGCGAGATAGTGAATCCAAGTTAAAGAAGAAATGATTTCAATTCTTCATATCATGCATGAGGGGCCTGTTTTAAACTATAGAGGGCCTAGTTGAGCTTATAGACATGATGCAGTATTTCTTTATCAAAAAAACTTGGTGGTTGTGTAACATATACTTCATTCCTAAGTGTACCCTATAGAAAAGCGTTATTGACATCAAGTTGTCAATTTGTTCAATTTATGTTGATAGCAATTTCGAAGACCAATCGAATTGTTGTTGCCTTGACTACTTGACTAGACATCTCTTCATAATCTTTCCCATAATCTTGATTGAAACCACTAGCAACCAATCGAGCTTTATGATGTGATACTGCCCATTTGGATGATCCTCAAAAGTAAAAATCCACTTTGTATCAATGACATTCTGATGAAGAGAAGGTGGAACCACATTAAATATATGATTTCTAATCATCTCGGTCACTTCTTCTGTACAAGATGCTCTCTAATTTGGATCCAAGAGAGTTTGAGTAGTCGTTTGTGGGTCTGTTGGTATGTTGTTGACTATGGCTGTGAGAGTGAGTTTTGTAATTGGCTTGACATTCCGATTTTTGGCCAGAGTTTGTATTGGGTGTGCATTACCAGCCGGAGGTGGTGGTGCTGAAGGTGATAGCGCCAGCGATAGAAAAGGGGTCTCAACAGCGCATGACATCGATCCAGATGTTGAGATATCGTGATTTGGAATATTTGGGCTTGTCTCTAGGATCATTGTTGGACTTAGAGCTAAAGGACATGAATTACATCATTAACTGGACCTGCATTTATAGACCGAGTAATAGGCTCAATTTCAGAGTTGAAAGTCAGTATCTGAGCACTTATTTCTCGAGTGTGTATTGGCAAATTTGCAGGTGGAGGAGGTGAACACGACGATATCTCTGAATATGGAAAAGGAAAGCGAAGCTGCATAGGTGACCAAAACAGAGAATGATATATGGAATTGTGGCAGAGGTTTCGGGTAACAGAGATGGCATTGTTTGGGTTTTGAACAGGAAGAAATTCTCTACGAACAGGACAAGTTTAGAGACATAATTGCAATTTCTCACCAGATCCAAGCACAGGTACGCACTATGTGTTATTGAGTACCCAACAAATACACATGCCACCAACTCTTCTCCAATTTATTTGTTGCATATAGACATAACCATGGGAAACATAATGAACCAACTACCCAAAGCTTGAGGTAATTGGGTTCTTGATTGAATAACTTTTCATAAGGTGATTGATTGTTGAGGACGAAGGTTGTCATATAGTTAATTAGACAAACCACTGTAGAGAAGGCGTAAGGCAAATAGGATAAAGGAAGTGATGCGTGGATGAGTAGTAAAAGGCCTATTTCAACGATGTGGTAATGCTTTTGTTATGATATCCCATTGTGTTCAGACGTGTGTGGTGGAGTAGTGAGATGATGGCGCAACGCAATATATTCCCCGCCATTTGCCTGAGAATAATGTCTTGATTTTTGTATTGAACCGGTTTGGACAAGTTTCTGGATGGCAATGGAGGTTACTAAGACTTGAGATTTCTGCTTGAGAGGGTAAAGCTATGTGTAACGAGTGTAGTGGTCGACAAAAATGACAACATTTGTGGTTTTAAACAGAGATATTTGGTGAGCTCTAGACATTGGAGAATATATATTCAAGAGGGTGAGAAGATGAACTAGTGGTGTTTGTAAATGAAAGTTTCTGAGTGTTTTATTAATAAGATGACCCAGTATTTTTGAACTGGATCTGAAACATGAAAAGAAAACAGTGAAAATATAGATTTTAAAATAGCAAAGGAAGGATGGCCGAGTCTAGAATGCCAAAAAGGAAAGAATGATTTTGTGAAGGTGGTTGCGTGAAAGACTGTAGCTTGGTGAGGGTATTTCGGCCACTCGTACAGCTCATGCTCAACTTTTCCGTGGAACAAGTGTGTGATATGGGAAGAAAGGAGCTATCAGCAATAGTAACTTCTTCATCACCTTGGTAAGGTTGATGGGAAGACAAATTATTGAGATCAGTTGTGAGATGATGTGTAGCTCTAGTAACGAAAACCCAATTTTTGGATTGTAAGCTTTCTTAGCAGCCATGTCAGCTCGTGGTTACAATGGATTGTTTGTAGCCGTAATCATACCAATATGGTTGGGACCGTATCCTGAAAGGAGTTGAGAGCAACGACGGGCACTATGTCCAAAATACCACAAATTTGACATTTACCTTGATAACCCCTTGTTCGTTGTTGATTAGATTTCAGAGTTGATGAAGATGAAAATTAAGACAAAAATTGAATACCACGAGGTTGATTTCTCTGCTGATTGCGAGAGTTGTATTGATTGCCTTGATTGTAGTTCCTCTATTAAGCCATATGTGTTATGATCATAAGTGATGAGATGGAGGAGGTTTGAGCCGTTGGTTTCAACTCATGATTAATGAGTTTTTCATGATCCTCCGTGGGAGAAGAAGTTTTTTTTGTCCCTCAATCTGGTCCACAATTGATTTGTAGTCATCAAGGAGACCGTCAAGAATATGTTCAATTTGTCTTCAAGATCAAAAAGCTTGCAAAGCAAAGAGAGTTGATCAGACCTAGTTGTAAAGCCTTGAAGATACTCGTAGATAGACTTGGTGCCTTTGGTCCAATTTTAAATTTGTTGTTGTAGCTGTTTAAGATGTCCACGACTTGGTTTGGCATATGTTGCAGATAGAGTTTCTCAAATCTCAGCCGATGTAATCGCTTTTGCAATGATAGGCTGAATGTTGTTTGAAATAGCACCACGGAGAATATTGTATATGAGTTTTTTCTTGCCGCTTCTGAATAGGATATGCAGGATTCGAAGTCACATCATTGACGGTGGAGAGGGTAGGAGGCTGAGGCAAGATAGTGCCACCCAGATATCTGGCTAATTTATACCCATCTAGGAGAGCATGGACTTGATTATTTCACATCAAAAAATTGGATGTATTCAGTTTAGTAACATTTGTAATATTGACATTGAGGAGAGTAGGAGTTTCAGATATATCGACCGTTTCATTAGATAAAACATGAGAGGGTGTTGCAATGATAAAGAAAATTGAGTGGAAAAAAAGAGAATGAAGAGAGGAAGAGAGATGAAATGGCGGCAGAAAAATATTAAATTTGTGGGAATGTATGCTCTGATACCATTTAGGTTAAAAAGACTGAATTAATATTATTAAGATAATAAGGTTACAATAAATAGACAATTACAGTAGCCCTGACCGAGTAATTGTATTTACAATATTAACCATGCCTTATATACTCTATACTTGAAACTCACCTTGATATCTTGTTAGAAGAAGCAGAGAAGTGCTATGTAATGACGTGTCAAACTGAGGTGTTTGGTAATTGGTGATCTAGTGGCGTGTCCAAAGGATGTGGTGTTTGGAAAGTGGTTTAGAGTTTGATACCGTAGTTAGTTTATATAAAGAGTCACATTCATAGCTCGTGTAGGTTATCGAGAGTTTTAGTATCTCGTTTTCTTTGTGATTCAAAGATTTAGAATAGTAATGGGAGATATGTTGTAATTAGTTTAGAACATAAAAACATTTTAGAGAATTCTCCGTTCAAAGATAATGTCATCTTGGTTAAACAACTTCTATCAAATTGTGTTTTCGAACATGTCTCAAGTATACAACATAAAAATATTATAAAACCATATAAAATTCAAAATAATAGAGGTGTCTTTGAGTTTTATATAGTTTAGAAACTTGTTTATAAACCCGAACAAAATTTTATAAAAACAAGATACTTTTGTGTTAATTAATTTTAACTTCATTTATAATGTGCTTGACAAAAAGTTACATGGATTTTGTTGTGTTAGTTAATATAATAACTTCACTTAGTTTCATGAAATTTTCTCCAACTAGTTTGTTTATAAAGATTTGTAAGATACCTTATAAAACTATACAAAATCAAACAAAAAAATACTACATTTAATAAAATACTCAATATTCAGAATTTTAATACAAAAATCTTCAATTTACAAAAAATTAAGTTAAAATTTTGTTAGATTCCCTCAATTAAGAGTATGTAAGGTTTAGTTTTATGAATACGGTCTTAGTAGTTTGTTTATAAAGTATTATAATATGCCTTATAAAACTGTATAAAATCAGAAAAATAATAAAAAGAGATATATTCAACATCGGTGATTTAATATGAAAACTATATTTAGTTTAAGATCATTTGGGTTCTTTCAATTAAAAAGGGGTAGAGTTTAGTTTTATAAAATTTGTCTGACTAGTGTGTTTATAAAGCTTCATAATAAACATCATAAAACTGTATAAAACCAAAAAAAATACTAAAAAAAATTTTAAGTTTAAAGGTTCAATACAAAAACTATCTTTAATTTATATAGTAATTAAGTTTAAATTTCATATGAATTTTCTCAATTAAAAGGAGGTGTGGTTTAGATTTATAAAATACTTCTGTCTAATTTGTCTATAAATTTTTATAAGAAAAATAAACCAAGAAAAGTGCTAAATAGAAGAAAATATTCAATGTTCAGGGTTCTTACCACGTAAATATACAATTAGCCAAATTTGAATTTCGTTTTAGTTCTCTCAATTATGAAATTGTAAGGTTTATTTTTAAGAAATTTTCCTAGTTAGTTTGTTTATGAGGTTTTATAAGAAATATTATAAAACTGTATAAAACTAAAAAAAATGCTAAATGAAAAAAATAATCATCACTGAGGGTTTAATAGGAAACAATTTTTAATTTAAGAGAAATTAAGTTGAGTTCCTTTACTAACATGGGGTAGGGTATAGTTTTATGAAATTGGTCTCACTACGTTGTTTATAAAGTTTTATAAGATATCTTATAAAACTATATAAAACCAAACAAAAAACTAAATCAAATAAAATACTCAACATTCAGAAATTTAGTATGAAACTATATTTTTATTTTATGAAATATTAAATTTAACTTTTTTTGAATTCTGTCAATTAAAAGGCATAATATTAATTTATGAAATTAGATCTAGTAGTTTGTTTATTAAGTTTTGTAAGATACCTTATAACACAGTGAGAAACCAGACAAAAAATATTAAATCAAATAAATTACTTATTGCATTCTCTTATGAGAGTGTATTGATAGTTTGAAACAAGAATTTAAGAAGATTTTGAGTTTTTTTTAATCAAATGTTATATAATTAGTGATTTTTAAATATTTTCTGAAATCATGTGTTATTGAACTTGAAGTTTAAGTCTAGTAACCTTAAGTTGATAGAGAACATTGAACTAGCACTTATACTCTCAAAAACGGTCTAACTCTCTTGTTATTAACTCATGTGCTTCTCACCACTTGTCTAGCAACCTAAAGTTGATAGAGAACGTTGAACTAACATTTATACTCTCAAAAACCGTCTAACTCTCTTGTTATTGACTCATGTTCTTCTCAGCACTTGCTTAGTAACCTTAAGTTGAATCAATTACAAGAGACTTAGATGGTTTTTGAGAGTATAAGTGCTATTTCAACGTTCTCTATCAATTTAAAGTTACTATAAACAAATGGTGAGAAGCACATTACAATCCTATATTATCCAATCAAGACTCTGTTAAAACCATACTACTGTTATTTAAAAGTTAACAATTATTTTTGAGAAAGATTCTCAACTTGATTTTGAACATTTTTGTAGTTATAAAAAATAAAAGGAAAAATTTCACCCTCTAACGTGGGATTTAACCCAAAAAAAGAAAAAATGCATCCACCTTGGTTTCTTCCTTATTCTATTTCAATTTTCCACTATTCAAATCGATTTGACAATATCTTATTTACATGTTGTTTTGTTCTTTGTATTTTCAACTATTAATTATCATTGATAAATAAAATTGAACTAACATCTTTTCATATGAAATTGTTAAAATTGATGATTAGGTCCTTTCCGTTTATAAATAAAAACAACACGAGCACAATATTGTATGTATACAACTTGTTAGTATGAAAGTGTATCAAAGCTTTTTAAACTAATATAAGTAGATATCAAGTTTCTAAATAAAAGTTGGTCTAAGAAAGAACCAAAAGTGAAACGAAGTGTAACTCAAATTTTTTCGACATCGTTCCATGATCCTAAGGAAAATTTATTACAGTTTCTCGAACAAATCCAAACTACATTAAGATGAGGTATGTGTGTGGTCACACGAACGAAATTACTCAATTTTTCATTTGCTACTATTATTTTCCACCTATTAGAAACCATGGAGATGGTTTTACCAAAAAAAAAAAGACATGGAGATGACATAAATGTTTTTTGCTTTTTCTCAAATGTGATTCCACAGAATATCGGAAAAAATAATGATAAAATCTTCTAAAATCACCAAATCATTTGTTTTTACAAAAATAAAAAATCAAGTAAATCATCTAAAATATACTAAAAACTTTACAAATTTTTAGGCATCCAGGTTCGAGTCTTTTCAGGTGCAAGGAGAAAGAAGAAATGAGTTTTATAGTTGGACTTTGGCTATAAATCGAGCCTTGTCGATCTAACTATAATAAGGTTGAAAAAAAATATATATATATATATATATATATATACTAAAAACTCACTCACTAAAATCTCTCAGAATCTTTAAAAATCTATATTATGTCAAATCTTCCAAAACCCTTTTTCAATACATCTTTCTTAACATCATCTTTGCTAAGCTCTCCACACCTTTTTATGAGACTATATTCCATGACTATAATAGAAATCAGCAATTAATTCTCTTGGTGCTCTTTGAACGCATTCGCTGTGTTTGACTATAAAACAACCAAGTACCAAATGAAGTAGCCTGATGGCTTGACAAAACTGAGGCAGCCAAGTTGTCCAGAAGCATTAATAGCTGAAGTATGCATAATTTGCACTGAATTAACAAATTCACAAAGAGAAAGCAACTCCTTTTATCATGGCGTCATCTACACCTGTTTAGACTTGTGTATTGAACTCCACAATTCGTCCGTATAATAGTTTTAGTCATAATACACGCTATAAGGATTTAATAAAGTAAGATCCAGCAAACTTCTTTATATAGCAGTTCTACATCCTTTTTCACTGAAAATGCCAATCCAAAAAGCAAGTATCTGTTATCAAGAGCATTACTTGCATCATCAACACAATATTCTTTTATCACAGAGGCAATCAAGTAAGACCATTTTCTTGATCAATCCCACTATACGATTCCTAACGAAAACAAGGTGATAGACTTGTTATCCCATTAAGTCAGATAACAAGGAAGAAGAGATCAACTAGGGGAAAGAAGGCTGAAATTGGCCAAGTGGACAAAGACTCTCAGGCAACTAGAGTCTCGCAAGAAGACTTAGTAATAAGAATAGTGAAATGTCGATTTATTACTTTAGCCTTGTTGTTTAACTAATGTAATGTTGGCATATATGGCTGAACCATAAGTTTGGAGAAATCTATCGACTCATTCACTAAATTACAACTGTAAAGCTTTTCTCCTCTCTTCTTCCTCTGTTTCATTTCTCCTCTCTGACTCTTTCGCTCTTTGTGTTTCAGATAGCTCGAGCACTATTATTGATATCGGAGCTATTGATGGCCCAACAATAGGAACCAGCAGATACATTTTTTATTGTTGAATCGCAGTTGGGAATGATTCGACATAACCAAGAAGAAGACCGTATTCTTCTAAGAGATTCTCTGGCAAGGATAACAAAGAGAATGGAGGCTGTAGAAAGTAAGCAAGTGGAGGATACATTCGCTTCTTGTGCTTGTGTAGGAGTGAAAGACCCAGGAAAATCTCCGATGGTTATTATCCACCACCGGAGAAAGAGCTAGGACATGGGATACTTCTATTACCTCCTCGTTCAGTTCCACATCACAGCCATGAAGGTTCCTATTCGGTCCAGAGATTCAATGGCTATAAATTAAGTTTTCAAGCCTCCACCATGGATATTTTTACTCGGAAGTTAGAACTACCGATGTATAAAGGCAAGATGATGATGAGTGGCTTTATAGAATGCAGAGGTATTTTGAGAATGACCAAGTAGCAGAAATGGATAAGTTGAGCGTTGCTTTATCACTGTTTGACTAGTGGTTGAAAATGGCTCAGGATCGTGAGGAGATTGGGTGTTGGGATGTGTTAAAGGATCTTTTCATAACCAAATACAAACACATGTATGGAGGGAGGAACAACTTTTAGGTCGCTATATCGCTTCAGACAGACTGGAATTATGAGTGAGTCCCTCTGCTCAGATCATCCTGAGATTCCGGTGACATGGAAGAGATGTACTTTGGAGGACTACAAAAAGAGATTAGGGACCCGGTGGTGAGGTGTTGTCCTATTCATCTAAAGCATATGTTTAAGCTATCTAAGATTTTTGAGGATAAAAAGGCATAGACGAAATCATGGGGCCAAAGAAACTCTTATTAGGCGACTATAACACCGACTCCAGCAACATCAAACCCTCTAACAGTCAGTCTAATAGGAATAATGCCATTGTGCCATTCTGTAGACCACCATAAGATAGTAGAGAAGTAGAGATACCAAAAAACGACAGCGAATCAAGAAAGAGTGACTAATCTGTGTCGTAATTGCAGAGAAAAGTGGCACACGGGCAATAGGTGTCGTTCCAACCAGAGGTTTAGGGCCATGGAAGTCAAAGTTGACTTAGAGAATGAAATGAACAAAGAAGAGATAAAGCCTTGCAGGAGACGGTCCAGGAAGAACTATAGTTAGAGCACATCAGGTTGCTATCTATTATGAGACTCTCTAAGGAAAAATTGATGAGGTTACTTGGTAAGATTGCAGGTGTACAGCTGATCATCTTGATAGACTCGGAAGCTACTAGCAACTTTATCTCACAAGAATTAATACAAATCATGTGTCTGAAGAAAACGGAACACCAAACTGTTTTATGTGTCTAAGGGAGATTGAAAGATAGTGAAAGGTGAAGGGAAATGCATGAGAATTACACTCTGTCTACATGGAGTAGAAATTGTTGATGATTTCTTGTTTTTTGGTTTATGATCTTCTGTGTTATCTTAGGGTACTCGTGGTTGGCTAAATTGGGTGAGACCAAGGTGAACTGGGGGGTTACGGCGATTAAAGTTCAAACAAAATGAAAATGGATGTTGGTTACAGGAAGTCCCAATCTGGTTAAGAAGCAGGTTTCTTTAAGAACAATGGAGAAGAAACACACAACAAGTGAAGGGCATTTCTTGGTAGAGTTAAGAGAGTTGTTTGACCATAAGGGAGAATTAGAAACTGAGAAAAATGAGATAGAGAAGCTTGTGAAGGAGATGTTGGAAGTAGACATTATCTAACCTAGCAGCATCCCGTACTCTAATCTGGTTTTGCTACTGTGATGTGTGACTTTAGTTCTAGTGGATTGGATCAGGTTTCTATCTTTGGGCTTCAGCATTTTGGGTTTGATATTAGAGTCCATGAAGAAATGTATCATTGGCGGTGAGTCATTGGATCAGAAGCCCATTAGATGTTTTATTAATCATCACATGGCACAATACTGCAATCTTCTGGAAAAACCTGAACAAGACAAAAGGAATTCAGGTGAAAAGAGTTTGTTGTGGCACATAGTTTTGCTGACGTGTATCAGCTAGAATGTGGGAATAAAAGGGGTACTATGA
>OVBA01004136.1:0-10116 GCA_900406435.1 Lepidium aucheri | reverse complement strand
TGGTCCGGTTTTGGACCCTGGGAACTCGTAAATATTGTGTCACTCTTTACTACCTGCAAATCACATAACAATGTAATCAGATCATCGGTTATATACCTATAAACAAGATAATAAATCTGAACCTGCTTCTTTGACAACAGCTAGTGAAAAGGAATGATGGAGGTTGGAGGTTCGGTGTAGATTATATATCTCTCAACAAGGAGACGATTTCAGACATATACCATACCCCTATCATTGAGGAGTTATTGGATGAAATGAGTGGAGCTATAGTATTCTCTAATATAGATCTCAAATCCGAGAATCACCAGATCAGGGTTGAGGCTTCAGATGTGCATAAGACAATATTTAGAACTCAAGACGACCATTATGAGTTCATGATAATGCCTTTCGGGCTTACTAACGCTACGACTACATTCTAAGCATTATTAACGATATCTTTAGGCCTTTCTTGAGTAAGTTTGTTTTGGTGTTCTTCAATGACATCTTGGTGTATAGTGCTGATATGAAATCCCATGAGAGACACTTGCAGGAAGTGCTATCGTGTTGAAGCATCACGCCTTCTTTGCAAATGAGAAAAAATGTGCATTTACACATAGTAAGATTGCTTATTTGGGTCATACTATCTCATGAGAAGGAGTGGTTGTCGATGAGGAGAAAGTGGCAGCAATGAAAAGCTAGCATTTCCCAAAAAATGTAACAGCCTTTGAAGGATTCTTGGGATTGACAGATTATTACACAAGATTAGTGAATGGATATGGAAAGATTGCATAGCCGCTGACAGATCTATTGAAGAAGAACGAGTTTGGTTGGAGTGAAGATGCTCAATCTACGTTTGAGGTTCTTAAGGAAGCAATGTTTCAGCTGCCAGTTCTGAAACTACCAGATTTCTGTAAATTATTTATGATAGAGACAAATGCCTCAGGTTCAGATATTGGAGCAGTCTTATCACAAGACAAGATACCGTTAGCTGTTACAACCAATAATTTTCGGAGAAGGTCAAGATCAAATCTGTCAATAAGAGAGAGCTCTTGGCTAGTGTATTTGTAGTTATCAAATGAAAACACTATGTGATGGAATGCATTTTGTCATTGAAACCGGCCATAAGAGCTTAAAAAACTTACTGGACCAAAATAATGCGGCGGGTGACCAACAACGTTGGGAAGTCAAATTATTGGGCTTGAACTATTGAATTAAGTACAAACTCGAAGTGGAGAACTCAGCAGCATATGCTTTTTTCATGGCAGCAGTTGGAGCATTTTAAACAGCTGCAAATCACAGCTTCAATGACCTTGGACGTGGATGAATTGGTCAAGCAGCAACTTAAATCTGAAGAGTGTAAGAAATTGGTAACTCAGCTTCAGGAAGGCATACTTGTGGTTTCAGACTTTCAGTTAAAAAGTCAGATGTAGATGAATGCTGGTAGGTTGGTAATTTCAAGAGGATCTCCCTTCATTCCAAGCATTTTAAGGCAATTTCACTGTAGTGTGATTGGTGTCCATAGTTGATTGACTAAGACTTACAAAATGGCAAAGGAGGTGTATTGGGTTGGCATGAAAGAAGCGATTGAACAACTCACTGCTAAATTTGCCAAACAATAAAGTATTTCACCTTAACACCAGCTAGAGTTCTCTGTCCTCTCCCTATACTAAAGCAGATATGAGCTGACGTGAGCATGGATTTTGTGTAGGGACTCTCAAAATCAAAAGGGTATGACTCAGATATGGTATTAATGGACATGCTCAGCAAATACGGGCATTTTATTCTGCTGAAGCATCCATTTACAGCAAGTACGGTGGCTGATGCATTAATACAAGGAGTAATGAGACTCCATGGTTGATATCACAGGGTTTTAACCCTATATCTCTACTGTAAGTGCACAATAATCTAGTAGCAATCTAGGGATCATATACACAAGTACCAAGTTATCACACTATCAATTCTAAAACTAAAGTAGGGCTAAGATGAATCGAGAATTGTTATCAAAACTAAACTTAAACAAAGATCAAACGATATGCAAAAAAAAAATTTAAAACACCAAGCTTAGGAAGTTCATCGGGAATCAGGGAATTCGAACTAGGAAACTATTTCAGTGAACAATTATACAACAGTCTTGACCCAGACATGAAATCATGACTAATTCACTGTCATGGTATCAGTCACTACATCTAACAACCTAGAAGTCCTAACTATCATTGGCACTAGGAATCTAAATACGCATTACCGAGGGGGTCTGATAAGTTCACAAGCAACCTGAACATCAACTCTCGCGGTTAAAGACTGATTGCTCACCTAAGAAGGATCTAATTCCTAACAAGCTTTTGAAATGTTTAGTAATATAAGATCATAGGTTAGTTAGCTACTCTAACCTAAGCATTAAGATTATAATTAGGTGGAGAACACATCAAGCAATATCTATTTGTTCCTAATCTGATTATTCCCTAAAAACCCTAGAAAATTCTAAACTTGATTCTAGAACTACTCAGACATGGTGGAGAAGAACAATTCGAAAAGCATAATAGAAACCATAAAAGTAATTGCAATTAAAATTAAAAGGTTTAGAACTCTTCTCCAACTGTGTAGAGATCAGAATTCCTCTCCCAAAAACTCGATTACAAGGTCTGATCACGTAACAATGGTGTCTCCCCTAAAAATAATGAAAACGGCCTTTTTATAGGTCCTCAAAATCGCATGTGCAAAATAGAAAAAATTATGTCTTATTCCTCGCAGCTTCGAGGATCGATCGTTCAAAGTTGAGTGTTTGATCTTCCAAAGGTCTTGGTCGATCAATAGGTCGAACGCAACTCTTGCCGAGGAGAGTGATCAATGATCAAGAGATAGAAATCGATCAACGAGTCGAGCGTAACTTTTGCTGAGGAGAGTGATTGATCGATCGTATGGTTGATCGCTCGATCATCCACCTTCTGCTGAAATTCCAGAAACTGCTCTGATTCGTCTTGAAACATGCTCTCCGAGTATAATCTGGATTAAACCTTTTTCACCTAAAAAGACTCTAAAATGCAAACAAACATTCTAAAAGCATGTGAATTAATGAGGTCAAAACCGATACAATGAGGTTATCAATTCCTCTAGACTTAGCTTCTTGTTTGTCCTCAAGCAAAGAAAGAAAAGACTAACAGGAAGATTCCACTCTGAAGAACTCATTCGTCATCAGAACATTGCGTATCAATTCCATAGTATCGAGACCACCTTGTACTTCCCCCATACTTAACAACTATCCTAGCAGAATTCCACAATCTAAATAAATAATCCGTATTCACCATACCAACTTCCTAGAATATCTAAGTGTAGTCTCATCAAGGGAATATCGATAAATGGACAAATGAATTCTTCTTCAACCAATATCTGAACACAATACTATCTTTTATATTGTTCCTTTCCTCTCATTTCATTCACTTTGCAGCCGATTTTTCCCTACTTACCTAGGGTATCATTGTATTCTTTTTCTCGGCTATGCAACCAATTTCTCCTTACTTACCTAGGGTATCATTTTATTTTTATTGGTTACCTAACCAGTTTCTCCCTACTTACCTAGGGTATCATTGTATTTTTTTACTGGTTGGTTCCTTAGCAACTCAAAGAATGAAAGCAAGAGTAGCATCATTGGATTTTTAATCCTTAGTCTACTAACATTATATCCAACTTTCTTTTATAGCTACTTCAGAGATAACACAGTCATCACAAAACGATAATGAGAGGGGAACCATACTCACCCGGAATAGTCTTTCAGGACTGAAGAGATGAATCTGATCCGATGTATACCAAGCCCCTTGACAAGAAGATTAAGTCAGGTGAGAGGTGAAGTTGGCATGAGAACCTTCGAATACTGAGATGAATATGGGCGGTACTAAGGTGTTGCTCAGCCTCTGGGTTTTCCAATAGTCAATCCATACATGAAAAATGCAAATCCATGGTACTTAGTTCATGACACTGCAATTATCCTCAAAAATCACGGTTCCGAATAACGGTTATAGCTCACAACAACGCAAACAGCTTCAAAATTGATTTGAAAAAAGAACAAAAAGAAGGAAAATACACTAGTCATAATGAGTATCCTCTCCCAGACTTTTTTCACACTGTCTTGGTGTGAGAACAAGAAGGAAGAAGAATGACTCACACAAAAGTAACAAAAATCAGGAAGGTTAAAGAGGACAAGAGAAACTGATAAACCTGGAACCCTAGATCGATCAACAGATCGAGTGCAAGCCGCATGGATTGGCTGATCGATCGATCAAGTCAATATGGTTGATCACGAGATCATATGAAATTCGTACGGTCTGTAGGATCGATCGATCTATATCCACTAGATTGATCAACAGCTCGCACACTTCGGTTTATTTCCCCAACCGATCGCCTGGTGGATGGATTGATCACAACCTTTTACCTAAAACAAAATAAACAAAAATAGCGAAAACAAGAACGAAAGAATGTAAAATGAAATTGAAAACTTACTAGTGGGTTATCTCCCACTCGGCACTTGTTTAGAGTCGATAGCATGACTTGGAAGGCCCTTAGTTTAGTGGAATGCTATTCAAGGGAATAGAATCTTCCTTTCATGTCCAGTTTTCCTTGTCATCTTCAAGGTCTATTACCACGTCCTCTGCTGATGGCTTCCTCGTAGCTGGTTCTAGGTTTCTACCACTCTTAACGTGACAACATTGCATTCCTCGTAGTTATCATAATGAGAAGGAGATAAGTTGGATCTTTGCACTTGAGCATTGACGTAATCATACTTTGAGTTAAGTTTTGTATACATCTTATCCACTTTCGCATTGATATCGAACGTAGCATGATGGTGTCCCTGAATGAGCTACTATAACCTGGACTTAATCTCATCTTGACTACTATCTGAAGAAGTTGACGGAACTGATGGTTGACTACGCGATGAATAAAGGTTGTTAGATACCAATGCCGATTCTGAATACCCCTTATCCATCTCAACTTTGTTCTCACAGTGATGCACAACCCTCTTATGACTCCACTTGTTGCAATGAATTCATCCAGCCTTTCATTAATCCCATCAATCTTCAGTGTTTGAAAACCTCCTGCTTCCTGATCGCAAAAAGGGTTTTTAATAGTGCACAGATCACTCGAACTTGCAGCTAGTTTGTTGATCAACGCATAGGCATTCTCATTAGTGTTGGTCATGAAATCCCCTTTGCTTGCAACATTCAAAAGTCTCATGTACTCCCAACTCACACCTCCATAGAAGATGGTCAAAATCTGCTTATCACTAAACTCATGATGTAGACAATCTCTCTTGTATCCCTTAAAACGTTCCTAAGCATCACTAAAGGATTCATCTTTTTGGGTTGAAAGTGTGAGATCTCACTCTTAAGCTGATTCGTCTTAGCTTTAGTAAAGAAGTGACTAGGAAGGTATCTCTGACGTCATCCCAAGAAGTCAATGAAGCTGGAGGAAGAGACTTAATCCATCTCAAACCCTTACCTTCCAATAAGAACTTAAAGAGTTTTCACTTAGCATAATCTTTAGAAATTCCACTCGGTGCTGTGGTGCTGCATATCTCTTCAAAATTCTCTATGTGACCCATTAGATTTTTTGCTGGAAAATCATGGATTGGAAACTGCCTAATGAGTGCTATGAACTGTAGGTTCAACTCGTAGGTAACTCCCTATCGTGGAGGTACAGAAATTGTTGATCGATTCTGGTAGTCAATGTGGGGAGTATCTACTTCCCCTATAGCCTGATATTGGGTTTTGGCATCTCGTTCTCTTTTTAGCTCCTCTATTTTTTTGCATTAATCTTTCCACAGTAGAATCCTTGTTCTGATCTTGTTGATCAACCGTGATGTTCGTAGGATTATCCATTACAAATTACTCCTGAGAAACAAAACAAAGAAACAAAAATAAAACGTAAGTAAAGGATATCTTAGACTAAAATTCAGTAATGAATCGAAAGGCGACAATATTGGTCCCTGGCAACGGCGCCAAAAACTTGATATCACAGATTTTTAATCCTATATCTCTATTGCAAGTGCACAACAAGCAAGTAGCAATCTAGTAATCATATCTACAAGGACCAAGTTATCACACTATCAATTCTAAAACTAAAGTAAAGCTAAGATGAATAGAGAGTTGTTATCAAAACTAAACTTAAACAAAGATCAAACAATATGCAAATAATTTAAAACGCCAAGCTTTAGAAGTTCATCAGGAAATCAGGGAATTTGAACTAGGAAACTATTCAGGGAACAATTATACAATAGTCTTGACTCAAAACATGAAATCATGACTAATCCACTGTCATGGTATCAATCACTCTATCTAGCAACCTAGAAGTCCTAACTATCGTTACACTAGGAATCTAAATACGCATTACCGAGTGGGTCTCATAAATCCACAAGCAACCTTAACATCAACTCTCGCGGTTAAGGACTGATTACTCACCTAAGGAGGATCTAATTCCTAACAAGCTTTTGGAATGTTAAGAAATCTAAGATCATAGGTTAGTTAGCTACTCTAACTTAAGCATTAAGATTGTCATTAGGTGGAGAACACATCAAGCAATAAATATTTGTTCCTAATCCGATCATTCCCTAAAAACCCTAGAAAATCCTAAACTTGATTCTAGAACTACTTAGACATGGTAGAGAGGACAATTCGAAATTCATAATAGAAAGCATAAAAGTAATTGCAATTGAAATTAAAAGCTTTAGAAGTCTTCTCCAATTGTGTAGTGATCGGAATTCCTTTCCCAAAAACTCGATTACAAGGTCTGATCACGTAACAATGGTGTCACCCCTAAAAATAATGAAAATACCCATTTATAGGTCCTCAAAATCGTAGGTGCAAAAAAAGAAAAAATTAGGTTTTACTCCTCGCAGCTTCGAGGATCGATCGATCAAGGGGTTGATCGATCGATCAATGTTGAGTGTTCGATCTTCCAAAGGTCTTGGTTGATCAACATATCGAGCGCAACTCTTTCTGAGGAAAGTGATCGATCGGTCAAGAGATGGAAATTGATCAAAAAGCCGAGCACAACTCTTTCCGAGGAGAGTGATTGATCGATCGTAGGGTTGATCGCTCGATCATCAACCTTGTGCTAAAATTCGAGAAATTGATCCAATTCGTCTTGAACCATACTCAGCGAGTATAATCCGGACTAAACCTATTTCTACCTGAAAAGATTCTAAAATGCAAACAAACATTCTAAAAATATGCAAATTAATGAGATTGAAACCGATAAAAATGAGGTATATCAATAGTTTCCAGGAAACCATTGTGTCTGATAAGGACAAGATATTTGCCAGTAATTTTTGATCTCTTTCTGGTCCACGGCACTAAATTCAAGAAGAGTAGTACTTAGCATCCTAAATCTGATGGTTAAGAAGAGGTATTAATCATGTTTATGGAGACTTATTTGACAAGTTTTGTGAAAGAGAAACCAACGAGCTAGGCACTTTAGTTGCCATGGGTAGAGTACTTATACAACACTTCATACCACACAACATTGAAGATTTCTCCGTTTAATGTGGTGTATGGTAGGGAGCCTCCTAAATTATTCAGGTATGGCGATATTCCCACTAATAATGTTGAGGTTGATGAAATGATTTAGCAGATGGATATGTTGGTGAAAGATTCGCGGAGAGACCTGGAATTTGAAGTAGGAGAGTTGGTTTATATAAAGCTGAGATCTTGTAGACAACAATCAATATCTTGCATGTTCAATGAGAAACTCTATCTTCGCTATATGAGATCATTCAGAAAGTGGGAAACGTGGCTTATAGCTATAGTTACCAAAGAAGAATAGCATTCACCCGGTTTTCCACATACCCCGGTAGATTAGTTTGCATAGGATCTATTGAGTTTTTTAAGCCTAGCAATAATATGGGAAGCTAAGCTAGAAGTGATATTAGCTATCCGCAACAGGACTAAATTGACGGGACCAGAAGTTTTGGATTGCTGGCAGCAGTTATGAGAAAGTGAAAATTTATGGGAGCCAATATCATAGTTGAAATCTCGATTTTTAACCTTCCACTTTGAGGATAAGGTGAATCTCTTAGGGAAGGGGGGGGGGTTGTTGATAGAGACTTCCTATTCCATTAAGTAAGGTAACAAGGAAGAAGATATGAGCTAAGAGAAAGAAGGCTAAAAGTGGCTAAGTGGATAAAGACTCTCAGGCTACTAGACTCTCTCAAGTAGACATAGTAATAAGAATAATAAAATGTCATTTTATTACTTTAGCCTTGTCGTTTAATTAATATAATGTTGGCATATATGCATGAACCCTAAGTTTGGAGAAATCTATCAAATCATTCACTAAATTGAAGTCGTACTGCTCTTCTCCTCTCTTCTCTCATCTCTTATCTCTATCTCTTCCCTCCTCTCTTCTTCTTCTATCTCATTTCTTTTCTTTGACTCTTTTCCACTTCGTGTTTCAGATAACTCGGGCACTATCACAAGGTCCTTGTTAGATTAAGCTTAATGTCAAAGACTTGTTGAGCAAGTTAGGTAGTTAGGTTAGATAAGATTAATGAGATATTTTAGGAGTTATCTAAAATATAAGTTTTCCTAATTGTGAAATGAAATTATCTAACCTATAAAAGGAGGAGCCAATGTATGGCATAACTATGTGAGATTAAGATTGAGAGTTTAGGTTTTGCATTGAGTTTCCTAAGCTAATAAAGAGAGTCATTCTTTATAATTCTTGGTCTTACAATTTTGATTACTACAATTGGTATCAGAGTCATACGAGTAATTAGGGTTACAGTCACATGGGGTACAAACAAGCGTTGATACCTGCAAAAAAAAACAGAAGAGAAACTCTTCCTCCATAGCATGTCCGATGTTAACCTCAACCAGCTATACGGTTTGGGTCATTAGGATGAGGTTATGTCTCAATGTACATGAAGTACGGGAGGTAATTGAGACAAAAATTGATGACAAGAAGAAGAACAACATGGCGTTAGCTCTTTTTTTCCAATCTATACCGGAGGATATGATCCTCCAAGTTGGTGAAATAACCACGGCTAAAGGTGTATGGGAGGCTATCAAAACTCGGAATATGGGAGCAAAACGTGTTAAGGAAGCTAGGTTACAAACTTTGATGTCCGAATTTGACCGTCTCAAGATGAAAGAAACCAATACAATACAAGAATTTGTGGGAAAATTATCGACTATTTCATCAAGGTGCTCTTCTCTGGGAAAAAATTGAAGAAGAAAAATTAGTGAAAAAATTCCTCAAGTATCTTCCTAGAAAGAAATATATCCACATAGTTGCATCTCTTGAGCAACTTCTAGATCTTAAAACCGTATGCTTTGAGGATGTAGTAAGACGTTTAAAGGCCTATGAAGAAAGAATCCTTAACGAAGATGAAGAAGCTCAAAACGATCAAAAAGAGTTGATGTATTCGGAAACACAAAACAATTCTAGGAACTATAGTGAAGGATAGAGAGGAAGAGGCCGTGGAGGTCGAACGAATTCTAGAGGTAGAGGCCATGGAAGGGGAAATAAAGATTTTGATATCTTTAAGGTTATTTGTTACCGTTGTGACAAATACGGACACTTTGCATCAAAGTGTCCCGATCGATTGCCTAAACTCCAAGAAGCACAAGAGGATGAAAACGACCAAGAAACACAAGAAGGTGATGATTTATTTCTACATGAAATTGTGTTTCTAAGTGAAGAGAATTACATATCAAGTAAATTCGAAACCAACAACCAAGAGACCAATACTTGGTATCTCGATAATGGAGCAAGAAATCACATGACCGGAGATAAAAGGTACTTTACTAAACTCGATGAAAGCATCACTGGAAAGGTGAGATTCGGAGATGACTCACGAGTTGATATTAAAGGGAAAGGTCTGATTTCTTTCGTTGATCAAAACGGGAATGAAAAAGTGATGAAAGATGTGTATTTTATTCCTGATTTGAAGAGCAACATCATAAGTCATGGACAAACAACCGAGGAGGGATGTGATATTAGGTTAAAAGGAGACAATCTAATTATGCATGATCAAGAGGGCAAGGTTATTGTGAGCGCCAAACAAAGTAGAAACCCCTTGTACAAGGTACTTATGGATACAAAGGATATCACACAATTGCATCTTACTAGATTGAGTGAATCAAGTAGATG
>OVBA01004135.1:0-24742 GCA_900406435.1 Lepidium aucheri | reverse complement strand
TTATTATTATTATTATTATTATTATTATTATTATTATTATTATTATTGTTAAAAAATATGCTTCATGTATTGGTTGTTCTTAACACCGATGACTATTCATTTAAGTCTTGGGGTAGCACCCAGTTTCATCTTTGAATTGCTGAGAGGACTTAGGAGAATTCCGGTTCCTTCGCGAACAAAGTTCAGAATCAACAAGGGTTCGTAGAACGAAGCCATCTCCCTGACTTACTCATTGATAAGAACCCAAACACTCTAATGCCGACAGACCAGCGAATCTGGTGGTCAACAATCGTTCGGACTTGGTAAAGGTTTAAACTTCATTCAACCAAAAAAGAAACCTCTCTTCTCTCCTGTGTAGAGAGCAGAGTAAATCCACCGGAACTTTCAAAACTATTGGTTACACTGTTGTTCTGTGATCAACAAACCTTTTTTGTCCATCACTTCTAAATTTTTAAGTCTCTAAGCGGTTATTTTTACATTGTCCCTTGTTGCATGTTAAATTCAAGAGCGCAAAAAGACAATGAAGTCACCACTACACGAGGTCTTCGATTCTCTTCACCTTGATAAAGATCCGGTAGATCTACCATCTTCTTGAAACTACACTAACATGCAAGAATAGAGACTCATTTTAATGGGAAGGTTGCTAAATCCAAAGAAACAAAATATGGCAAAAGCTATGATAACATTACCACGAATTTGGAGAACGTATACAAGAGTGGTAGGTGCGGTAATCTCACACGATTACTTTCAATTTAGATTCTCATCAGAAGAAGCACTATCAGTTGTAGCATGATTTGGCCTATGAAATTTTGAAGACTGGGGAGTGGCTGTGTGGTCCAAACAGGACATGCAAGGTGAACAGAACATCCTTAAGGTTCCAATTTGGATTTGTATGTTTAACATTCCACTCAATCACCACACAACAGACTTACTCAAGGCCATTGGAAATACCTTTGGAGATTTTTTAGAAGTTGGCTATGATGAGAATAGAACATCGCTGCATGCGTTTGTCAGAGTGAGAATAATGTATGATCTAGAAAGCCCACTTCAATCGCAGAGAGCCTTTAGATTTCCGGATGGTAAAGTTATAAAAGTGGCTTTTGAGTTTGAAATAGTCAAGAAATCATGTCACTATTGCTTCAGACTCACGCACGACAAGCGCCAGTGCCCATGGTTGGAGATAACCTAACCACCCGTGTTGCCAAAATAGGGTCCCATGAATACAAATGTTACACAACAAGACCAAGACAATCCCAAACAAAATAAGTCAACAAAAGTACTAGAACAAAAATGAAACAGAACCGGAAACATCAGCAAATCTCTTACCACCTACTAGGCACCATCAAGGACAAAAATTTAAAGATATGGCATATCTGGAGTCACATAAGGTGGAGAACTCTACACAGTTACCTAAATTTTCAGAAGCCCCGAATAGAATGGAAATGAAACCTTTGACTGGTGAATGGGAGATGACTGAGAGCTCGACAAAATAGTTGAGCTTGTTTAAACAAGCTTCTGAGAATACAGAATCAGGAGATAAGACTCGTACACTTATAACTTATAAAATCCAAGCTAAGCATCCACAAAAAACGGTTCACACATAGGAGTCCAAAGAGGAGAGGCTTAATGAGGAGCAAATGGATTCAGGAAGAAACATTGCCATCATGGATTTTAAGAAGAAGCGTAAGATTTCTGAGGATTCTACACCTCTTTCCAAGCAAGTTAAGGATCATTCCAGAACCGGTATGGTGACTATCCTTAAGTCACCTGAATCATCATGAGCATCCTCAGTTAGAACTGTCAGGTTAGAACTGTCAGGGTTTGAGGAATATCCTGACAGTCCGACGACTAAAAGAAATAAGAAAAATCTTGTTTCCTGATTATCTATTCCTCATGGAAACTAAGAATACTATTCAGTTTGTCACTAAAGTTGAAGATTGGTTAGGCTACCAGAATTTGTTTACGATAAAACCTGTGGGTCTAAGTGAAGAACTGGCATTGCTTTGGAAAAATACATGGGATCTCAAGTTAATACAAGGCAACCAGAATGTTATCGACACTCAACTAAAGATAGGAATGCAATATTTTTTTTCCTATATATATGGACATCCAGTACCACAGTTTAGAGACAAGGTTTGGAACCAAATACGAACTATAAATCTCTCTCGAAGCTTTGCTTGGATGCTGATTGGAGATTTCAACGAGATAAGAGACAATAGTGAAAAACTAGGAGGTCCTAAACGACCTACATGGTCCATGCAACCGTTTAGAAACTTGATCACAAAATGTGATATGGAAGAATTAAGTAGTAAGGGACCGAAGTACTCTTGGATGGGACACAGATGCAATCATTGGATACAAATTAGGTTAGACAAAGTTTTTGGTAATTCAGGCTTGAAGTATTTATTCCCGTCAACCTCCTCAACATATTTGGACATAATGGGATCAGATCATAGACCAAACTTAGTGTCTTTTGCAGCGGAACCATATTCCTTCTCCAAAACGTTTTTCTTCGATAAAAGATGGACTAAATATAAAATTTTTGAAGATATCATTAAGAAGAGTTGGAACACCAACTCAAATATGGAGTTAATGAGTAGAGTTAAAAAGTGTAGAAAGGAAATAACTCTCTGGAAGAAACGCAAACAAACTAACTCTGCAAGGAAGATTGATCACATCTAAAACAGATTACAACAAGAGACCACAAAAAGATTTTCAAATCATAACTTAATCTGTCAACTTAATTCTGAACTTATGATTCAAGTCCAATTGGAGAAAGATTTTTAAAAGCAAAAATCAAAGGAAAAATGGTTCAGAGAAGGAGACGCTAACACTAAATTCTTTCATAATAGTGTGAACATGCAGAGAAAACGCAATCTCATCACATGTATTCAGGATAAAAATCGTTAGAGACAATTCCTTGAAGGGTTAAAAGGCAATAATGCAGCTCAATATTTCAAAGAACTGTTCTAATCTCAACATCAACACAACACAAGTGAATTCATAAGTCATATTCAACCCAAAGTGACTGGTGAAATGAACGCTAAACTCTTAGCTACAATCACAGAAGAGGAAGTAAAGGAAACCATCTTTAACATAAGATTGGATAGTGCACCAAAACCCGATGGAATGTCGAGATACTTCTTTAAAAAGTACTAGATCATCCTTGCGCCATAAGTTATAGCAGAGGTTAGGGAAGTGTTTGAAGCAGGGTTAATACTGCATGAGTGGAACTATACCTATATTAGTTTAATTCCCAAAAATATAAGGTGACACTAATGAAGGACTTCCACCCAATTAGTTTATGTTTAATGATGTATAAGATAGTTTCAAAATTTATCACCCGAAGGCTTCAACTGTTGCTTCAGGAGATTATATCTGATACACAAGGAGCATTTACACCGGGTAAACTAATAACAGACAATGTAATGATAGATCATGAACTCATTCACCACATCACCACGAATCGCTTGGGTAAATCTGCTTATATGCTCATTAAAACGGACATCTCCAAAGTCTACGATAGGTTAGAGTGGAATTTCCTCCGCCAAGTTCTTTCTCAACTGGGGTTTGAGTCTTGGTGGATCCACCTTGTTATGAATTGTGTAACTTCGGTTACTTACTCGATCCTAGTTAATGGACAAGCACATGGTCTAGTTCAACCACAACAGGGCATAAGACAGGGATATCTAATGTCGCCATACTTCTACATCTCATGCACAGAAGCACTAATTGGAAAAATGAATTTCTTTGTTTCACAAGTTTGACAAGGCAAGATCTCAGGTATACAATTTCATAATGAGGGTCCAACCATCAACCACTTGCTATACGCAGATGATAGCTTGTTTATTTGTAAAGCTTCTATTAGAGAAGCAAAAGCCCTTAAGGAATTCCTCAAAGAATATACGGAGGCTTCAGGACAACTAGTGAACTTTGAAAAGTCAGCGATCATATTTGGAAGAATGTCAGAAAATAAGAAGAAAGAGATACGAGACTTATTGGGGATCACTTCTGCCGAAGGTATGGAAAAATATTTGGGACTACCAAATTCTTTTACAAGACAAAGAACGAAACAATTGTAATTTCTAACATACCAAATGGAAAAAAGACTACCTCCTGGTTTGCAAAGTAACTTACAGCAAGAGAAAAAGAAATAATATTAAAGACGGTAGCAATGGCATTACCAATCTATGCTATGTCCTGCTTTTTACTTATTAAAACACAATGCAAGAAACTCACACGAATTACTCGATTATTTTGGTGGAATAAAGAGTTTGACCGGAACAAGATACCATGGGTCTCTTGGAAGCAAATCAATATACTTTCCAGACATGAATTTTCTAAACAGCTCATTGGGTCACAGACCTTCATACGGATGGAGAAGTATACTAAAGGGAAGGGTCTCTTATTCAAAGGGATTATCAGACAAATAGGTAATGGAAGGGACACCTATGTGTGGACTACACAGTGGATAATGGACTATAAACCGAGAGCTCCAGTCAGCAGGGAGTCCTTGTTCAATGTTGATCTAAGAGTATGCGACTTATTGAACTCTAGTGGATGCGATATGGATGCGTTAAATAGAAATATACATGCAATTGATATTCCTCGCATACTCTCGATTACACTAGGGTTGAATCAACCATATGATTGGCTTTGGAGCTTTGATAAGTCTGGAGAATATATTGTGAAAAGTGAGATACTGGCTCGTCAGTAACATGAATTGCTTTGGATCTTTTGAAGCCGCAGATGAAAATCATTATGAAATCCAAAATATGGAAAATACATGCCCCTTCCAAGATGAGAATCTTTATGTGGAAAGCCTTATCAGGTGCATTAGCAGTCAAGTCACAGCTCTTTCAAAAAAGGGCTATTCAAAACCCAATTTGTAATATTTGTGGAACTGAAGCCGAGACCATAAATCACATGTTATTTTCCTTTCACCCAGCAAGGCAGATCTGGAGATTATCTAACTTCCGGAAACCAGAAAGAGGATTTAACAACAACACGTTAGAAGGCAACTTCACACACTTACTCTTCTCTAGCAAGAATCCTAATATCCCGAGTGAAATCAGACAGAGCTTTCCATGGGTTCTATGATGCATTTGGAAAACAAGAAACCTCATAGTCATTGAGAACTCCAAGCAGAATCTAATGATCAACATACAAGACAGTTTGTGTGAAGCTAAATTTTGGCATCAACAAAGCAAGTCTGATAATATAATGCTGAGTGTAGAGAGACAAATTAAGGACAATCTCATAACATCAAATATGGACTGGAAATACTTTGCTTGGTGGCATACAATGTTTAATAGAAGTTCTAATTTACATGGAGGAGTTTGGATCATCCAAAATATTGAAGATAAGTGTACTAGGCATTCTCGTCACACACTTTTCAACATGGGTTCCAAGCTACAAGTTCAATTTCAAGGATTACTTTGGCTTCCACAAAGTATCAAAAAACTACACTTCCTCCCAGTCCGTATAATGGTAGATAATAAGGAGATTTATGAGATTATCACTAATATGTGTAGGTCCCCGTAATTCGAGTGAGATTGTCATGGCGCAAAAGCACAACAACACAAATGGTCTCGGTACAAACATCAACTACAGCTACTGAAGAGTATAACAGGTCAAGGAAGCGGATTCTCTTTTCAATTAATCTCAACTCAGCAGCTCTCGTGGCAATATCTTATTGCTAGGAGTGTTATTAGGGAGAACCGATTTCAAGATTACATTGGAAGCCAAATCTCAGATTGGTTACCTCAACAACACTTCCCGCTAAATTTTAAACTCTAACCCCCTTGCTCCATTATCATACTCTGATCATGGCTCCTCTCATCTTAAATATCTCTTTCCCGCCACTAACTACTCATAGGCTCCACCATAAATGAACCATATTAATGGGTCGATATTCTATTCCATTTACTCCAAATGATTAAGCCCAATCTAATAGGTTGCATCGTCATTCTTCTCTTTTGTCGTGAAATCCGCTTTGTTTCCCTCAAACTAGCTTTACTTTATCACTTCACCTTCCTCCCCCGCTCCCAACTCACACTGGTGGTTTAGCTAATGATTAACTACTTTCTAGGGATTTTATGCTTCAAAACTCAGCCTCTGACATGTGTCACTCCCTCCTTTTCGAACCAATCACCATTCTGCCTTCAACATCAACAAAATCTTTGAAAAGATTTGTCAGAAGCTTCAAGGCGGCGGAAAGAAACAAATAACGAACATGTATTGGCCAACATGCTTACAATCTTCAAGACGCATAGCATGAAGACATGTATGAGTTATCAATGTTTAATCTCTGTTTCAAACTCATCTACTCAAGTTTAAAAGGTGAATGAAGGAAGAGTTAGAGCAAAACCCTAGAAGACTTTTACATCTGAAGCTTTCACAAACTAAGAATGGTGGATAACTTCTGATCCGCTATAGAACAATTTTATATGGGGAAACGCGATGAAGACATTTTCATTCCTTACTATGCTTACTACAACAGTACAGAGATGAGTTGAATGAGTCTGGTAGCAAGACCGATCAACTATGCAGAGCAAAATTTATTGGAGATGGCTCAGGATCTTCCAAAGCACTGGCGTATGGAGACTCGGGTTTATGGACACATCATTGATCATGACTATGTGCAATTTATGTTTTTTTCTGAAGCCGATCTTGTCTTCATCTTAAGAAGGCAACTAATAGCTTATAATGGCTGGCTCGTTCTAATACAGAGAGAGGCACCAATTGAACCTAGACTTTTCTTCTCAAAAGTGCCGGTTTGGATCCAGATACAAGACCTGCCTTTGCAGTACGCATCCTCCATGACTACCCGATTCATTGCAAGAGCTCTGGGGGGAAGTTCTAGAGGTAGATGTGCAACCTCAATAAGTTTTCAGAGCTTCAACTATAAGAGCAAGAGTTAACATCAATGCCTTTGAGAGGTTGAAGTTCTTTAAGCCTTTCCGGTTCCAAAATGATGAACGGCTTTATGTTTTCTTTCACTATGAGGGTATTTTAAACTTTTGCTTAAACTGCCAGAAACTAACTCATGACACAACCTCATGTTCTTATGTCCTTTCACTGGACGATTACCTCAACGAAGTCGAAGACAATGCATTTCCTCAAGACATCTCCTCTGCAATCTCTCAGATGGAACACCAAGCCATGGAGGTAGAAGTCACAGATCATGCAACACAAGGACTAACCATCCAAGGACAATGTCAATGGCTAGAGTTCATAACCGATAACTTTCCCTCACTGTCAGATACCATCAGAAATCTTACTTTCAACAATGGTGAGTGAAAACTTCTCAGCGAACTTGGAACTAGATTTAGCTACATCTGCGACTTAACAGAAAGTTCAAGTGTTGATTAACCGAGAAATGAAGCGCAAACAGTACCCTGATTTTGAAGATAACACTTCGAACAAAGCTCCAAAGACTTTCTAAGACCCTAATGATCCTGCTGTTGGTTGGCTTTCTTTTGTTTATTAATATTAAGTATAATTAGCCCGGTCAAAGATGATTGCTAAGGCTGTTAAGTCTTTTTGATTACTGATAATCGGATAGATTACTAAACTAAAATCGATTAGTTCTGTTATGTTTTTTTTTGCTGGTTTTTATCTTGCTGAACTTCTGTATGGTTTCTAATATATGGATTTCTAAGCTCAAAAAAAAAGTATGCTTTATTTGAAAGGAGATGAGGTTTGAACATATGCTCCCTCCCCTCTTCCTTTTTGATTGATTTATGAAAAATTTCAAACATATTAACAAAAATATTTAATAATCAATTATAGATGTATAAATTTGTGTGTACACAATTTTTCATAACTCTAGTAATCTAATAAATTTAATTATATTTGTGAAATTTGTAATGTATTGGTATTAGTTGATCAAATTTGTTAACAAAAAAAAAGTTGATCAAATTTGATTGAAATTTTTTAAAATTAATCTTTAAGAAACAATAAAAAAATACTTAGAAAATCAATATTTAAGTACGGAGTATTACAATCTTGATTTCCAGTTTAAAAACTTGTATGTATGAACTTTTTTGGACTTCATAGAAAAACCTCAATGAAAGGTGTGATAATTATGATGAGTGCACATGTCCACGTAATGGTGCTCTCACACGTGCACATTTAGAAATTCTTTTGACAAAATAAAAAATTGAGATCAATATTTATTGGTCTCCTAACTTCTGTTACATTTGTTTGTTGGTGCGATGCAGAGTGTTGATGGAGGAGTATGGAAGTCACATAACTAGAATTGCTATATCCTTGTTCGAAGCTATAGCACAAACGTTGAACCTAGACTTATCTGATGACCGGAGATCAGAATACTTATCGGAGGCAACAGGACTCATACGTGTTTATCGGTATCCTCTGAACTCCAGCGAGGCAGCTGAAGAAGCTCTAGGTATGGAAGTCCACACGGACAGTTCAGTGATCTCAATATTAAAAGAAGATGAAATTGGTGGGCTTGAGATCATGGAAGGTGAAGAATGGTTTCGTGTAAAGCCCGTTACTAATACTCTCACTGTCAATCTAGGAGATATGATGCAGGTAAAGACTAAAACTAACAATGAGTTTGGTTCAGTTTTGGTGTCATTCGATGATGCAAACAAATATACACAGGTTATAAGCAATGATGAGTACAAGAGTGTGAAGCATAGAGTGAAGATGAAGAAGACTAGGACGACTGAGAGATACTCAGTGTGTTACTTTGTGTTTCCAAAGAGGGATTGTGTGATCAAGTCATCAAACTATAAACCATTCACTTACTCAGAGTTTGAAGCTCAAGTTCAGGCGGATGTTCAGTCTCTTGGAACCAAGATCGGCCTTCCTAGATTCACCCTAAATTCTCCATTGTTTCTCTGATGGTGTCAGCAAAAGTTTGTAACTTTGTCTCATCTTTATCATCAATATTTTTTTTTGACACTTTTAATAATGCATAACTATTACTTATCTTCAAAAGTCATGTACAGGAACTGACAAGTTTACATAGTTGTAAAAGTCTTTCTTATTCACCAACGACGACGAGGCTTAAACTATATATATAGCTACACTTAGATGACTTAAGTATCAACACTTAGATGACTTAAGTATCAGACTAAAAGTCTAAAAGGTACATAAGATAATATTATGTATAGCCTAATATCCCTTTAAGTTGGAGTGCGGAGGTCACAAACACCTAGTATGCGCAGAAAAATCTCAAATTCTCATTATCTAAGAGCCTTAATAAATATATCCGCTAGCTGGTCAATTGTAGACACATGTGTGGGTGCAACCACGCCATCTCATTCCAAATGAAATGGCAATCTGAACCAACGTGCTTGATTTTTTCATGAAATACTAGAGAGCATACATACTATCTCAGTGAAGTGTCACCGGGCGCGTGCAATCAACATCCAAAATAGTTAGAAGTTCTTGCAACCATAGTATTACACTAACCGTATCAGCCATAACATGATACTCGACTTCAGTAGATGATCTAGAAACAAATCACTGCTTACGTATTTTCCAAGATATTGGAGAACTTCCCAAAGTGATAAACTAACCAGTGAGAGATCGTCGGGATATGGGTAAAGCGGCCCAGTCAGCATCACACCAAACATTAAGAACTAAATCCGATCTAGATCGTAACAAAATGCATTGGCCCAAATTCAATTTGAGAAAACGCATACCTCGGGTAGCAACTGTCCAATGTTCGGCTTGTGAAGCTTTCATAAATTGGGAAAAGACATGAATAATACGATATTTCTGGTTTTGTCACTCCCAAATAGATAAGGTGTCCGGCCAGTCGTCTGTACTGCGAAGGATTATCGTATAAGAGTCCATTGGCAAGAGCTAAACCGTGGTTTTGCTCTAATGGGTGCTATGTGGGTTTGGAGCCATGCAATCCTATTTCAACATGATATTAAGTGTGTACTTGCGCTGAGTGAGAACATACCAGAATGTGAACCTGCTATCGTGATGCCAAGGAAGTACTTAAGGATACCAAGATCTTTCATATGAAAAAAAACTACTCAAGTAGGCCTTGAACTCGTGAATAACAGTAGGTGTACTTCCAGTAATAATGAGATTATCGACACAAAACCAATATGTTTAAACGTACCTTATCTTTCTCATAAGTGAATAGGGAGTAATCCGTGTAGTTCTGTTGGAAACTATATTCAATAAGAACGGAAGTCAACTTAGCATACAAACATCTAGGTTCTTGTCGTAAGCAATGAAAATTCTTGTGTAAAAGACACACTTGTGTATGATCATAGGTTTTAAAACTAGGTGGGAGTTTGATAAAGACTTCTTCATGAAGATCCCCATGGAGAAATGCAATGTGAACATCCATTTGATGGACTTTCCAATCACGAGAAACACCAACCTCTAAAAATGAGCGAACAGTAAACACTTTTTACATCAGAGCAAAAGTCTCAGTGTACTCAAGTCCGTCAGTTTTGCTTTGTATCGTTCAATGGACCCATCAGACTTGTACTTTATCGTGAAAATTAACTTACAACCAAAAGCTTTCTTTCTTGGAGGCAAAGTTTCCACTGTCCAAGTACCACAACCATTAAGAGCTCCAATCTCTCCACGGACTACATCACGCCAATGCTATCACAACTTCTTGGTAAGACCGTGGTATCACTCCTACAATGAACACTGCTAGGAAGGCCTGGTGATTGGCAGTAAACTGAGAGCAATCCACGAAATCTTTGATTGAATACCAAGTTGAATCAATGAAGTCATGATTAGATTCATTGTCAGTGGTGTTGATTACATAATCCTGGAGCTTCATTGAAGCAATTATCTTTCTGTGACCTCTCCCTAACAGTTTGGCAAAAGGTTGATTTGTTTTTAAGGAAGTAGATACATCAAGATCAGGAATGATAGCCTCATCATAGTACAAAATAACATTGAGCTCGAGTACACGAGAGTGATCATTTTCAGCATTTGGATAAGGTAATACAGGTACAATATTTGCAGAAAGAACATCAGTGGGCGCAGGTGTAGCAATAATATCAGCTGAAGGTGGAGACAAAGGCTATGGAACAGGCTCACGTTCAGTTCTCACAGATTCGGTTGGTACAGGATCTAACAAAACCTACGGTTAAGGTTGTTGTATGTCTGGTATGTCAAACTCATCATCAAACGTAATGTGTGGTGGCGTTAATGTAGGTTCAGAAGAAGTAGCTTCAAGAGATGGAGCATAAGGGAAATCCGATTCAAAAAAGATAACATCACATGAATTAGAGATCATACCGATTTCCAAGTCATAGATACACCAAACTTTCTTTTGTCATATGGATATCCAATAAAGACACATTTGTTGCTTCAAAGCTGAAACTTGTCACCTCCATGTTTCCTATTATGGACATAACAAAGACAACCTAGAGATGATCAAAGGAAGACTTGCGATTGTATAGAAGCTCAAAAGATGTTTTACCATTCAACAAAGGAGTGAGTGTGCGATTGATGAGGTAGCCAACAGTTAGAACTCAATATCACCAAAATTCAATCGGTAAATAAGCTTGGAACCGCAAGGCACGAGACACATTCAAAATGTGATGATACTTTCTTTTCACACGTCTGTTCTATTGTGAAGTGTGTACACACAAAGTTCCATGTTGAATACCTTCCTCCCTGAAACAAGACGTGATACTCATAAACTCCGAACCATTGTCGCTGCGTAGTGTTATGACTTTTGTCTCAAAGTGCCTTTCCACTAAAGCAATATAATCTTGCAATTTACTAGCTGTTGCTAATTTGTCGACCATTAAGTATAACCAAACAGTACTAGAATAATCATCTACAATTGTGAAAAAGTATTTTGAGCCACAAGTAGACAGAGTTGGGTAAGGACCCCATAAGTCACAATGAACTAACTCAAAAGAGAGCAGATGTTTTATTCTCTTAGGAAAAGTATCCCATGTTTGTTTTGAACGAATACAAACGTCACAATTGCGAGAATCAAAAGTAATACTGAAATTCAAGTCTAACAACTCCATTGCATTAGATGCCAAATGACCCATACGTTGATGCTAAACCTCCGCTGAAGATGTGTTCACCATATTCATCCACAATTCCTCTAAAGAAATATAGACCATGTAGCTGTTCACCTATCCTAATCAGGGTCTATGTGGTGCGGTCCTGATTAACACATAGCCTGTCAGATAACTGAAAAAGACAATGGCTTTCTGTTGTCAATTGCGAGATGGAAATAAGGTGACAATCAAGACCATCGACTAAAAAGACATTCGCCAAAGTTAACTGGGAACCAATATGAACCATTTCTGTTTCAATGACCGAATTATACGGCCGTTCAGAAGCGTAATAGACACCGGTGTCATATCATCGACATCAAATAGGAAATCAAGTGAACCAGTCATATGATTGGAAGCCCCAGAATCGATAATCCAAGTGTCAGAGAAGAACATACCAGAAAAGCTATCATTACGAGACTGTTTTCTGTCGTTTAACATACTGACCAAGGTTTTCCATTGTGATCAGTAAGACCAGTAAAACCAAGTCTATCAGCATTTGTAATAGCGGTTGTACCTGCGAAAGCATTAGAAAAAGTTGGAGCTGCAAGGACATGATTACTTTGACTTGGTTCAATATGTTTGGATAGAAGAGAAGGTGACTTGGTTCAATACCATGTTGTTGACAATTTGCCAGCTCAGTTTCAAGACATTGAACACATTTTCCATGTTTCACAGAGATACGTTTTTGTATGTGTGCCAGAGATCATGAGTATCTCATGATGGAACAAAGAACTAGAGAGATCAGGTGCCACTATAAGTTTGATCCAAGACACAACCATAGAATTGTTAGCCCAGCAATCCTTAAGATCCTCAAAGTCATCAGGTTGTTATGGTATCGTGCCATCCACGAAACCAATTTTTTCCTACCACGCAGTGCTAAACGGATGTTTAATGCCCATTCATCATAGTTAGGTCCTTTGAGTTATGGTTGAGAGATGAATGCTCCAGGATTATCACCAGAAGATAGATCATAGGGATCAATACAGCGATGAGAAGACTCGGTCCAAGAATGTGCTCCAGTTTGTGAAATTTTTAGAGATGGAGAATCGTTAGACATGGTGAGTGATGATTAGGCACAAACAGAGAAAAATAGTAACCCGAGAGAGATTCAAGTGTACTAAAGTCAAGAAGAAAGAAGAGAGTAGAAATCAAAACCTTAACATAATGTTTTGGGTTTGACTCTGATACCATGACAAGTTTACAGAGGTGTAAAAGTCTTTCTTATTCACAAACGATGAGGCTTAAGCCATATATATAGTTACAATTAGATGACCCAAGTATCACCTCATAAAAAACTGAAAGGTACATAAGATAATATAAAGATGTATGTGGGCTTCGTATAACGCAATAAGAACAACTTAAAGATTATTGATGTCACAAAGTTTTAACCCTATGAATCTACTGCAAGTGCACAACAATGTAGTAGAAGTACTTAGGGATCGAATCCACAGAGAACCAAGTTTTCACTTTCAATCACTCAATTCTAATTCAAGCTATACCAAGAGAATAATCGAATGGAAAACTAACAACTTAAACTGTTTGCAAATATAATAAAAAGTATCAGACATCGGGTATTCATCAAGAAATAAGAATTAATCAGGGAAAAGATTTAGAAAAAATGAGGAGCAATTCTTGACTTGAACATAAAGGTTTGACAAATCCACTATCGTGGTATCTATCACTCTATCTAACAACCTAGAGATCCTAAGTATTGTTGGTTCTAGATTCTAGATAACCTTTAACAATTGGGTTCAATTATCCACAATTAATCATAACAATCAACTATCGTTGGTTAGATTCAATTGCTCATCGATGCTAATTCAGGAGTTCTAAAAGCTTTTGGAATGTAAAACAATCTAAGACCATAGATTAGGTGATCAAGCTAGTCTAAGCATTACACACAAGCATAGATGGAGAATCCTACTCATCGAATCCTATTCAATCCCCAATTATAGATTCCTAATTCCCTAGAAACCCTAAACCTGACTATGGAACTACTCAGACATAATCAAACATGAAATTGAAAACATGATGAAGAAAAACATGAAATTGCAATTCAATTGAATAAAGGGTTTAAGAAATTTTCTCAAAATTATGGAGGAAATCTTCTCCCTTGCTTACAAAAGAACTCTCTGTCAAAAATAATATGTGTTTCTGTTTCTAAAAGTGAAAAATAACAATTTATAGGTCTCCCAAAACGTAGGTACAAAACATGGAAAATTAGGTTTTATTTTTCGCAGGGTCGAGGACCGATCGATCAAGGGTCTGATTGATCGATTCGTGTTGAATGCTTGATCCCTCAAAGTCTTGGTCGATTGATGAATCGCATGCAGCTCTTAATGGGAAGCCTGATCGATCGATCAATGATGAGGTGTAGGTCGATCATCCAGTTAAGCACGGCTCATAGTGAGGATCGCGATCGATCAATCCTTGAGGTGTAGGTCGATCATCCAGTCGAGTGCGGCTCTCAATGGGATGAGTGATCGATCAATCAAAGGGTTGATCGCTTGATCGCTTATTTACAACTGAAACTCCAGAAACTGCTCCGATTCATCCTAAGCCATGCTCTGTGTGTACAATCCGAAATAAACCTATTTTCTACCTGAAAAGACTCTAAAATACAGACAAATAATCTGAAAACATGCAAATTAGTGAGGTCAAAGCCGATAAAAATTAGGTATATCAATTCCCCCAGACTGAGCTTCTTGCTTGTCCTCAAGCAAATAAAGAAAAGACTAACAAAAACACTCCACTCAAAAGAACTTATTCGTCATAAGAACATTGCATATCAATCCCATAGTAAACCACGCAATACTTTCCTGTCAGAATCGAGACCACCTTGTACTTCTCCCAGACTTTGACAACTACCCAAGCTGAACTCCACAATCCAAGAAAGTATTCCGAATTCACCATACCGACTTCCTAAAGCCTCTAAGTGCGGCCTCATCAATGGAACATCGATCAAAGGGCACATAAGTTTCTCTTTCAATCTCAAGACTACTTTTTATATGATTATGTTCCTCTCATTTCATCACTTTGAAGCTAATTTTTCCATACTTTTCTAGGGTATCATTTTATTTTTTATCGACTGCTTTCTTGGGTAACTCGAATGTAAGCAAGAGTAGCTTCATCAGAGTACCCCTCGGTAAGCTATTAGTGTTCAAGAAATCAGCACCATCATTGAAGTAAATCTCAGGCTACCATCATTATATAAACACAAGCAACGTCATTGGAGAACTGTTACCCTTAGCTTACCATAATGCACAATTTTGTCAACTAGTTACTTTAGATTAAGCACAAAACACCACGAAATGATTAAGAGAGAAGAAACCATACTCACACTAGAAAATCTATCATTACATCAAGAAGAGAACTCAATCCTAAGCATACCAGCTCCATTGGCGAGAAGATTAAGTCAGGTTAAGGGTGAAGCCAACATGAGATCCCTTGAATATCGACATGGATATGGGTGGTATCGAGGTAGTTTCAAGTCTCTGGGTTTTCCAATAGTCGATCGATCCCTGACAAATAAACATTGATGGTACTTAGTTCATGACATGCAACAATCCTCGAAAATCATAGTTCTAAACAATCGGTTTTTAAACTAAAAAAGACAGCAAGTAAACAGAAAATGTTTGACATAATAAAGCAAAAAACAAAACAAAAAAAGAGAAAAAGTGTTAGTCATAGAAAGTGTCCTCTCCAGACTTACTTCACACCGTTCCGGTGTGTAAATAAGCAATAAGAAAGCAGGACTTACACATAAAAATAAATCAAGTTCATAACAAAATAAATATAAAAAGATAATGGTGAGAAGTATCATAGAGCCACTAGGGACTCTGACTCTCTTGGTCGCCAGGTGCTTATCGACGACATGGTAGCCGGCGGTCCAATGGCTGATCATCCTCATCATCTGACCCCTCATCAAACTGATGTCCAACAACGTCAGGTCTCAATGCCTCACCCCTCCTACTGCTCTCGGGTCTGTCCTCTACAGGTATGCTCATACAGAAAGCAACAAGGATCTTCTTCAATGCATCCCAAAGCCGTCTCCTCATTGAGTGCTTCCTCTTCTCGTTTTCATAGTGCAACGCTTGTACTCTCTGTCTGTAAAGTCATTAGAGAACTGTAGTACATCGAAATCCTCACTACACTCTGGAATCAGGTGCTCAAGAGTTTGAGCGACGTTGGGCTATGGCGATGGAGGCGCAGAAGCTGCAGAAGATTGACACTGAGTAGTCCATCGCTGAACCTGTAGTGGCTCATGCTCCATTTTGGCGATCTCTAGATGAGTAAGGTGAGGCTCGAACATGACATTCTGTCGACAGGTGAGAGAAGTGAGCTCAGGTGTTGGGAGCCTGCACTAATAGGATTGCCAATCCTGTGCATAGTACAACCACTTTTTCTTCTCGGCGAGGTAGCGGAAGTTAGTCAAAACTCTGTCATCCATGAGCTTATTCTTGTCATTCCTCTGATGAGTCGAGATCGAGGCGATGTAACCACAAAATGGGTGTGAGCAGACTCCCTATAGTCTGTATAACTGAAAAGTTAGGCGTGCCTCTGTAACGGCGCTCTATCAGCAGCTTGGCGAAGACAAATCCCAAGTTGATGTTGATAGGCAAAAACTGAGGAGCTGCACTATCACCATAAAGATCAGGAACAATATGAGCGATGGCATGATGTAGGAGCTCAAGCTTGGGTTTCGTCACAGCTGGGTTGATCTCCTTGCATAGAATCGTCAAACAGCTTAGCTACAATCCAAACCGTAGGGTGTCGGATGTTTGTGAGCTTAGATCCTATGCCTTGAAAGCCTCCCTCAGTTAATATATGCCACAAGGCATCATTGGATACGTTGTCACTAGAAGGCAACCTGTCATTTGCATCCTCTCTAAACCCATAAATCTTGCACTACACCAAAATCTGAATATGGTACACTGCTCCCTTATATAGATATGTGAGATATGAAGTCGATAGCAGAGCAAGTGGGTTGGCTGCCAAGTGAAGATCACAGGTAGCGAGAAACTATTTCACTAGCTCTGGATACAACGGGTAGGGAGTACATCCGAAAGTACCTAAACCTAGTCTCTCAATCATACCAACGACATCATCCAGAATGCCTAGTTTGTCCCTCGTAATTGGAAAAAGGAACTTGGTTGGTACAATGTCATTCCTAAGCAGCTGGTCATAAAAGATCCCACAGAATAATTTCCAACCATCCTCAGCCTTACGCCTCTTGTAGGCATTGTCCTACTTCAGCAAAATCGGACTTGTTCTGTCTCTCAAATTCCTCTCAAATAGTTGACCATCAGACCTTGGCCATGGTGGAAGTGCTCTCATATCTGAATGAGACATACCAAAACCTTGTCTAGAACCCTGCCCTGCTTCGAGGTTTGATGACCTCTTGACTTTCTTTGATGGTACCTTAGGCTGGTTTGTTTTAGGAATTATCTTTGCCAATCAAGAAAAGGAATGAGATAATCAGATAGAGGAGGAAAATTCGAGTGGATTAGGCTTTTGAATCAAAGAAAACGGTTGAGAATCAAAGAAATTACAAGCTCTTGAAGATTCTCGGCCAAAAAATCGCAAGAGAAAGAAAGAAGTTTAATCCCCCTAAAGCCATGTTTTCTCGGTTATAAAGTACTTACCTGGTTTGATAATCAATAGATCGGAGTGGGGATCGATCAATTGATGATTTCTTCGAAAGTTCTTGTTCGATTGATCTATCGATCACACGTGGTGAGGTCGATCACTAGGTTGAGGGTATGGTTGTTGGTTTCCGGATTGATCGATCAACTGTATGCAGGTCAATCACCCGATCGACCGCATAGTCCCTTGCATCCATGATTGATCGATTAGACCTTTGCAAGTCAATCACCAAATTAAGTGTGTCCTGTTGATGTTATGGATCAATCGATCCATTATCCTTGGGTCGATCACTCAATCCAGCATATGGTCGTTGGTGCCTTGAGGTTGATCAATCTTTGATTCGATCGATTGATCTAGTCCTTCATATGAAATTTCACCTAAAACAAATTCAAACCAAAACAAAAAATTTACCAAAAACTGAAAAATTATGAGAAGAAAAACTACATAATAGTGGGTTGCCTCTCACTCAGCTTGTTTAAAGTCATTAGCTTGACTTTCGTGCTACTCAAATAGCGAACTGATTCTTGGGAGGAATGTTCACTCCCTTAATCCTTCCTTCATCGATGATGAACTCTCTTATCTATTCATCCTTCCTGTGGAATTCAGCTCCTGTAATGTCCAGCAACACTACAGCTCCATCAGGGTTAATCTCATTCACAATGTATGGTCCTGAAGATTCAAGTCTAAGTTTTCCTGCAAAAACCTTAAGATACAAGTTATCGTAATAAACTTATCATATGTATTAGACTTAATATCAAGGATACATGTGTCTTCTTGCTCAGCCGAATCCTCTGCTAGGTCACGACAAACATTGTATTCCTCATCTGACTCATACTCAGGTTCACAACAACTCAAACTTGTAGAAACTAAACCTTCCAACTCAAAAACATCCTTCTTCTCAGCAGAACTACTGATCATCCCACATAGATCACTCACTGGAGCTATAATAAGGTATGACACTCCCCTGTCAACCTTTTCCAGCACAACCCTCTTGTTAGGGAAATTGATTTTTGCTCTTACTATGTTAAGGAAGGGTCTTCCTATTAGTATCAGCACTGTTCCACCTCTAGCCATCTCAACCACAATAACGTCGGTTGGTACTCTGCAATTTCTCACCAGAACAGTAAAATCGATTAGCTTTCCCCTTGGGCTCTTAGAAATCTCATCTCTGAAAGAGATAGACGAGTTTTGCTCCTGCATAAGCTCGATCCCTAGCTTCTTCATCGTCTCTAGGGAGATGACATTCACACTAGCACCTGAATCACAAAGAGCATCTCTAAAAATCAGCTTCCCTAAAATGCAAGGTATGGTGAACTCTCCTATATCCTCTAGCTTAGTCAGCTCTTTTGGAAAAGGCATTGGAGGCTTTTACCTCTCTTCCTTACTCGTAGTACCATCATCAACATCAGACTTCACCACATTGCATGATTCCTTTGGGTTCTTCTCAACCTTTCTAGGTAGATCTCCCTGAGGTTTCCTCATAGTTGCTTGAGTGTCCAGCTTCTTCAAATGCATAGAATTCGACTCAAACTTGTTGTTCAGATCATTATACATGTTGTCTACCTTGGTGTTGAGCTTGCGTGTAGTCTTTTGCTGCTCGGTTACAAGCTGCTGGATCAAAGCCTTGATCTCATTGTTAGAAGTACCTGAAGAGCTCGCTAGAGGTTGCTATGGCAGTGCTTGCTACTGATATGGCTTGAAAGGTTCCTGCCAATTGCTTCCTCCTGAGTTCTGCTTGTAAGGCTTCTGGTTGTTCCATCTCTGACCAGAAATTTGCACAAATGGTTTCTCTTGGAAGGGCGATCCCTGAGGCATTACCGGTGCTGGAAATACTACATCCTAGGGGTTCTCTACATTCGTCCTCCTGTAAGAGAGATAGTTTGGATTCTGACCTCTGTTCTGCCAGTTTAGATAATGGACTTCTCTCTGCTCATCTAACATCTGTGAACCATCCTGAACCTGTGCTACCTCCAAACTGTCATCCAGCTGATGTACACCTCTCTGATTTGCCTTGATAAGCATATCAAGCTTCTCAGCAATCTCATCAATCCTCTGAATCTCTACACTGTTGACCTTCCTTCCTCGATCATACTGTGGATAGTGATTCCCTGAACTTGCAGCCAAGTTGTCAATGAGGGTGAAAGCCTCATCCCTGTGTTAGTCATGAAGTCTCCATTACTTGCTGCATTCAAAGAGTTCTTGTACTCCCAATCGATACCACCATAAAAGGTGTTCAACAACTAGTCATCCAAATACCCATGATGTAGACAGTCTCGTTGGTATTCCTTGAATCGCTCCCAATCTTCATTAAAGACTCACCAGAACATTGCTGAAATGCTGAAATCTTACTTCTCAATGTTGTAGTCTTCGACTTGGTGTAGAACTGACCTAAGAAGGCATCCCTAACTTCTTCCCATGTGGTGAGTGAACCTTGAGGCAAAGATCGCAACCATCTAGAAGCTTTATCACAAAGCGAATGATGAAACAACTTACATTTCACGTAGTCCACAGAGACTCCAATTAAGCTTGTAGTACAACACATATCCTCAAAGTTCTCAATGTGATCTATCGGATTCTCTCCCAAAAGACCGTTGAAGACATACTGCTTTACTAATCCAATCAGTTGAGACTTGATCTCATAGTCTTACCTCTGGATAGGTGGAGGTCGAATAGCAGATCTATTCTGAGAATATGTATGAGGTGTATCCATATCACCAATAGCTCGGCGTTGAGGCTGTTTCTGCTGCCTCCTAAGCATAGCTAAATCCCTCTGCAACTGATCAACTCTCTACTGAACATTCTGGTTTCCCTGAACACTGTTCTGAACTTCAGGATCCTGTGGAGTCTGGTGGGTTTCTTGATTCATTTCTTTTGCTCGACAATTTTTTCCTTCCACTCTAGCAAGTTGCTCGTTGTTCATTGTCAAAACCAAGTAGTTTTTCTTAACCTTGACTTCCTCAGCTCATAAACCTGAAAGAAAAACAAAAACAAAACACAAAAGAAAAACGTAAGTAAAAGAGTATAGACTAGAAATCGAATCTCAATCTAAAGGCAACCAATTGGTTTCCTGACAACGGCGCCAAAAACTTGATGTCACAAAGTTTTAATCCTATGAATCTACTGCAAGTGCACATCAAAGTAGTAGTAGTACTTAGGGATTGAATCCACAAAGAACCAAGTTTGCACTTTCAATCACTCAATTCTAATTCAAGCTATACCAAGAGAGTAATCGAATGGAAAACTAACAACTTAAATTGTTTGCAAATATCATAAAAAGCATCATGCATCGGGTTATCATCAAGAAATAAGAATCAATTAGGGAAAATATTCATGAACAATCAGGCACCATTATCGACTTGAACATAGAGGTTTGACAAATCCACTATCGTGGTATCTATCACTATATCTAACAATCTAGAGATCCTAACTATCGTTGGTTCCAGATTCTAGATAAGCTTTAACAACTGGGTTCAATTATACACAAGTAATCCTAACAATCAACTATCATTGGTTATTGCTCATTGATGCTAGTTCAGGAATTCTACAAGCTTTTGGAATGTAAAACAACCTAAGATCATAGATTAGGTGATCAAGGTAGTCTAAGCATTACACACAAGCATAAATAGAGAATCCTATTCATTGAATCCTATTCAATCTCCAATCATAGATTCCTAAATCCCTAGAAACCCTAAACCTGACTATGGAACTACTCAGACATAATCAAGCATGAAATTGAAGACATGATGAAGAAGAACATGAAATTGCAATTCAATGCAATTCTCCCTTGCTTACAAAAGAAGTCTCTGCCGAATATAATCTGTGTCTCTGTTTCTAAAAGTGAAAAATAACAATTTATAGGTCTCCGAAAATGCAGGTACAAAACAGGGAAAATTAGGTTTTTTTCGCAGGGTCGAGGATTGATCGATCAAGGGTCTGATTGATTGATCCTCGTTGAATGCTCGATCCCTCAAAGTCTTGGCCGATTGATGAATCGCACACAACTCTCAGTGGGAAGCCCGATCGATCAATCATGAGGTGTAGATCGATCGTCCAGTCGAGCGTAGGTCACAGTGAGGATAGCGATCGATCGATCCTTGAAGTGTAGGTCCATCATCCAGTCGAGCGCGACTCTCAATGGGATGAGTGATCGATCAATTAAAAGGTTGATCGCTCGATCGCTCATTTACTGTTGAAACTCCAGAAACTACTCTGATTCATCCTAAGCTATGCTCTGCGTATATAATCCGAAATAAACCTATTTTTTACCTGAAAAGCTCTAAAAACAGATTTTCAATCTGAAAACATGCAAATTTGTGAGCTCAAAACCTATAAAATAAAATATATTAAATATGATAAAGATGCGCTATCCTATGCCAATTTTGTGAGTTTTGAATATTCTGGGCTGGCATTTATGATTTTAGAGAACTTTATGTAACAATATACCTTCAAAGAGAGAGAGCTTATGGTTGGCTATACAATTTCCTCTAGTCCCATTTGTAGATTAGGTTTGTGGTATAGGAGGATTTCAGCACCTGGGAATGGCTTGTCAAAGCTTGGCCTAGTCTGGTGGGGACATTAATGGCAAAAAGAGAATTCGTTGGAAGACCTACCTCCGACATCTACTATTGGTTCTATTGTCACTGATGTTGCTGTTCAAATAGAAAATCCTGTGTTTGAAGCCTAGATGTGTACGGAACAGCTCATTAAATCTTGGATTTTTGGCACTATTATAGAAGAAGTACTTGCATATGTTGATGATTTAGCTTCATCTCGAGACGTCTGACTTTCTCTTGCTAATAACTTCAATAAGGGTTCTGTGGCACAAGAGGTTGATCTAAGAAGGCATTTACAGCTGCTGACCAATTGAGGCAAAGATCTTGCCACATATTGCCGATAATTTTGTTGCATATGTGACCAGGTTAGTTCCATCGCAAAACCTGTTGAAGAGTCCATAAAGATTTTTACTTTTCTTAATGGACTAAGTCGAGAATATAATCCAGTCTCCATTGTTGTCCAACGTTCAATGTCTCATTTTCTCTAAGAGAAGTATCTCAAGAAGGGACCAATCACAACTCTCTCTGATAACATCAATGGGCCAAAATCAAAACAAGCCCACTCCAACACAATGGTCATCAACGTTCTCTGAGGATAAACACAATTCTGCAGAGAAAGGATGACGATAAAGAGGTGTATGCCACCAAGCTATAAAATCTAAACGAAGAATGCTTTTGAAATACTGAGCACATTAGTGAACTAGGGCTTTGTAACTAGATTATCAAAGAAAAAGTAAAAGTTGCAATTTTTTCTAAACTTCTCTTTTTCTCTTTATGGTATCAGAACAATTAAATCTTAATAGGTGCTAATAGCGTTGGTAAACAATGAAAGGCATCTTTCACTTTCAGAAGTTAACATCACAAGTTATGTTACCTTGAAGCTTAATGATTAGAACTACTTGATGTGGATATGCAGTTCAAGTCCCTCCTAAATAGTTAGAAGCTTCTTGGGTCCGTTAATCGCAGAGAACATCGCCTTCCATCAACAACAGAGGTCCAAAACAGTAATGATGTTGAGATTTTTCAAAAACCAATGTATGAATAGTGGTTTTGTACTCATCAACTTTTAAGATCTTGGATTCTAGCTACCTTAAATGAAGAAGTTTCAGGCTATGTTTTTAATCTTTCATCTGCTCATGAAATTTGAGTTGCTTTATCTGAAAACTTTAATAAAAGCTCCTCTGCTCCAGTCTTTGAGCTTAGGACCCGTGTAAATCATGTCGAAAGTTGGGAAAAAACATTCAGAATATTGTAGAGATTTCAAAGCCATATGTGATCAACTAAGCTCTATTGGTCAACCTATGGAGGAATCTATGAAGATATATACCTTTCTCAACGGGTTAGAAAAGGAATATGACCCGATAGTCAATGTGGTTGAGTCATCTTTTTCTTAATACGCACTTCCAACATTTAATGATACTGTGTCTTTGGATGGGAACTTCCACAAGCGACTTTAGTCCAGAGAACAAGCTCTCACCGTTTCCCTTCACATGGCATTTCGAAGTATCTAAGTCAGCCCACAAAGTTTGTTTTCTGGTTACGACACAAACAGAGGACGAGGTGGTAACTCTAGAAGTGGAAACTGAAGCAGAAGAAACAACTACTCAAAAATAGGAAGAAGTTTTCATCAAAAACTATAATCTTCTGACCAACAGACTTACAATGGTGACAATAGACCGGTTTGTCAAATTTGTGGTAAAAAGGTTCATGAAGCTTTGAAGTGTTGACACCGGTTTAACAACAACTACTACTATGATAAACCATCAAAAGCTCCAACAATTATGCACATTACTAATGTCATAAACCAATATGGTCATGAGTGGTATTCCAACACCAGTGCAAAGTTAAATTAAGCTTAATGTCAAAGACTTGTTGAGCAAGTTAGGTAGTTATGTTAGATAAGATTAAAGAGATTATTTAGAAGTTATCTAAAATATAAGTTTTCCTAATTGGAAAAAGAAATTATCTAACCTATAAAAGGAGATGCCAATGTGTGGCATAACTTTGTCAGATTAAGATTGAGAGTTTAGGTTTTGTATTGAATTTTCTAAGCTAATAAAGAGAGTCATTCTTTATAATTCTTGGTCTTACAATTTTGATTACTACAATTGGTATCAGAGTCATATGAGTAATTAGGGTTATAGTCACATGGGGGACAAACAAGCGTTGATACCCGCAAAAAAAACAGAGGAAGCTCTTCCTTCATAGCATGTCCAATGTTAACCTCATCCAACTATACGGTTTGGGCAATTAGGATGAGATTATGTCTCAATGTACATGAAGTATGGGAGGTAATTGAGACAGAAGTTGATGACAAGAAGAAGAACAACATGGCATTAGCTCTTCTTTTCAAATCGATACCGGAGGATATGATCCTCCAAGTTGGTGAAATAACCACGGCCAAAGGTGTATGAGAGGCTATCAAAACTCGAAATGTGGGAGCAGAACACGTTAAAGAAGCTAGGTTACAAACCTTGATGTCCGAATTTGACCGTCTCAAGATGA